>CAIGRL010024503.1:0-12096 GCA_903798325.1 Fraxinus xanthoxyloides
CTTTTTTTTTTTTCACTTAAAATGATTCTCAACCAAGTCTTGCAATCTATTACAAGAATCCAATGCTAATAATAAAACACGGGAATATTAGTGTTAACAAACAATGGCAAACAAAAGAGGGTGTATGCAACAATAGATGGGAGAGATAAAATAGAAGAAAATAATTTTTAAAAATAAAAAATATCTTCATTTCCCAAGTTGATTGTGAAAAAGAACATGATTGGATTTATTAATTCGAAGGCTTGGGTTTGAGTTTGTAAACCGTGGTTGCATCTTGATCGGCCAGCACCGGTCAACATAAGCACATACTTGAGTTCTGGTTCAATAAAGATTATTGAAAAGAGAATTTATTATATATTTTTGAGCCAAAAAAGTTGTGTCCCTTCGTTTAAAATACGTGTCTATTTTATCTGATTATTGATCTAAATGAATTGGTGATCAAATTGTATATCAAGATATATACATGATAAAATTACGTTAGTTAATCTATTTTTTTGCTCTCCCATTGCGTAAGAATCAATTAACGAAATTTGTGACATGCCATGGCAACAACTAGGCAACCCGTGCAGTACCGTAGAGATCCCCTGACCTTAAATGTTAAGGCTTTTAAATTATAAGGATATTATAATGAAATCCAAACGGGCACTCATCATTTTACATTCTTTTTGTTGGGTAAGAAGCAGCAAGCAATGTTGAAACTTTTAATTAGCTACTCACAAGTTGGGTATTGAATCGAAGATAGTAAAGTTTCAAAAAAAAAGCAGGTTGTGTTCTTATTAAGGACAGAATCCAGCAACAAAAAGCAATTATCGTGATATTATATTCTAAATTATTCAAAAGCAAAGCCACACCCACTGAACGATAATGAAAGCAAACACAAAGCTACTTTACAAATTTTCTCATTTAGTACTAAATAAATCCAAAAACATTAATTGTAACCCAATAATGATTTTACGATCACACGAATCTGAAAATTGAGAACATATATTTAGGTTGTTAGCTGCCTTGTTTGTGCCCTTTCAAAAATCTATTTTTCCTCAAATTAATTTTCAACCACATATTCTTTTTATATGATAATTTTACACGTAAAACTCAAAAATGTTTCCTACATTTTAATTACACATTCTCCATAAAATTACTATTATAAAATCTATTTTCTCTAATAATGGAGCTCAAACAAGGGCTAAGTTGTGTGCAATCAACACAAGGCATTTATTTCTTTAGTGCTTGTTTGATAGATTTTTTTTTTTCAATATATTATTAATTTTTCAACCGATCAAACTTCAAATTAATCAAACATTTCATGAGATCCACAATTCTTATGGACTTCCAATCACATATTACATCAACTTTTATCAAAATCAGTTCAAAAACTTAAGCTTTGTCAAACAACATCGACAAAGCAACATCTTAACTCACATGCATGGTCTTTTTTCAAGTCCCCACAAACTCCATGTATAAATATCAACTCCTCCTCCTTTGCTTTGTATCAAAAGAAACAAAAATGGGTGCTCTTGACTATCTTGCAAACTTTTGCACTGTTGACAGAAGCAGAAGCAATAGGAGATCAATGCAGGTGTGTATGCATATATCTATGTGTGTCAAATTTGGTTTTCTTGATTTGCTTTCATCTCATACTGATAGGAGTTTAATTTTTCTTTTCCTTCTTAGACAGTCGAGATTAAAGTGAAAATGGATTGCGACGGATGCGAGAGAAGAGTGAAGAATGCTGTTAAATACATGGAAGGTTCTTTATTAGCTTCTTCTGTCACCATTTAAAGCTCTTTTCCTTGCTCTCATCAGACCAATTTTTTTTCATTTATTATATGTCTCACATCGTGTGGGAAAATTGATGTGCATAACTTATAAGGGGAAGTTACTCATTACAAGTCAGTTTTAGCGCCGACTCGATATAGATTTTTAATAAATAAAGTTGATAAAAGTTGGTGGGTCCCATGAAATGTGTGTTGAACTTGTTGAAATTAATTTTAATTCACGTACATTTACACTATCTTATATGCGAAACCTAAAATTTGCCAAATGTTGAGCTTCCATGCATGTATATGCCTCCGTTTGGGGCTTAATTTATAGTAGATATAAACGAGTCGTAGATAGCATTTGCAAATCTATTAGAATATGTACGTGAAACGAAATTTTAGAATTTATAAATAATTTAAAAAATTTGCCAAATGGAGGCCACACATATCAATGAAGACAAGAAGAATATTTTAAAAGTAAAGATGCATAAAGCAAAGGAGTCCTCTTTATATATAGGTGTAACTAATCTGACCACTTTTAGAATAGTTCAATAAATATAGGATGAAAGTATTATGCGGCTACTCGTTTCATTTGTAATAATCATGTTTTATCCGTACATACATAGAATACTTGTATACATTAAGCTTCTGTTTGATTTTATAAAAAATCATATTTTTAGCGAACTTTAACAAAAATTGATAAAAACTGTGTGTTATGTAAAGTGTGTGACTGTCGACTTAAGTTTAGATTTTTATCAACTTTTTTAGCTAACCCAAATAGGGACTAAAGCTATATACATTTATATAACACAATTCATTAAAATTATGAATGATTTTATTGCATAAATTTACATCTCTCTCACGCTGCCATTGATGATTTAGGGGTGAAAAGTGTGGAGATTAACCGAAAGCAAAGCCGCGTAACAGTTAATGGCTATGTCGATCCGAACAAAGTGTTAAAGAAAGTGAAGGACACTGGGAAAGGAGCTGAATTTTGGCCGTATATCCCTCACAACGTTGTTCATTATTCTTATACATCACAAGCTTATGATAAAAAGGCACCTCCTGGATTTGTGAAAAATGTTGCACAGGCACTTCCTTCTACTGCTAATGCTGCTGAAGAACGAATCACATATTTTTTCAGCGAGGATAATCCCAATGCTTGTGCTGTTATGTGAAAGATCGAGGTTGATTTTTTATTTTTATTTTCCCCCTTCTACATTTTTCTTGAATGATTTTAGATGTATGGTGCATGTTTGTTATGTATTATTGAACGGCATTGGGTGATATTGTTACTAAACTATGTTGAAGTTTCTTTCTTTCGTATTTAGCCTTTGTCTTGTTCCAATTTTTGTAAGTCGGTTTTTAAGTATAAGTTCTTGGCCGACCAATTATGGCAAAGTGAATATCTTTCATCCCATCTCATCTGTGGCAGATCTAGAATATTAAATTAGTTATGACGGTCGTTGACGATTGCATTAACAAGATTGTTTATTAATATTTAATTAAATAATATTTAAATTTTTTCATTCAATATATAAATACATTGAAACGTAAAAGTCATATACATTTGAAAATATAATTCAATACAACCTAAAATAATAAGAAAAAAAAATATATTTTTCAATCATATGTGTATAATTGAGTTTCAATTTTTTTACAAATTTAAACGAAACAGTTTGTACTAAAGTATGATTAAATGATAAAGACAAACTCCAAGTTTAGTAGGAGGTTAATGAAATTTTTTGAAAACAATGATTTTTTGAACTAGAACTATTTTTTACCCCAAAAGAAAAAGTGTTTTTCAAACTCTTAAAAGAATAAAAACAAGTACTTAGATTGTCCAAAATTAAATTTTATAAAATAAATTAATAAAATCTAACAATTTTATTATATATATGAGTTAATGAATTTTTAAATATATTATTTCGAAAATGAAAAACTAATAATATATAATTATTTAGTTATTATTTATTGTATTAAAAAAAGTGAAAGTGCCTCTCATCTCACATATTAAATGATACTTTTAACATATGAGCTACACTCCTTTCAATTCAACGTTAGCATAATTATTACTTAATATTTAGTTATTATTTACAGTGTTTAAAAATTAAAAGAAGTAATGTTGTTGGAAGGGAATCGACTGGTGTCTCATATGAAAAAGGCAAACACTCTTCCATATAACACGAAATTTCGATAAATGTTGTACAATTACGTAAATCTTAATTAATCTTCTTTTCCGATGGATCCAACAAGAGCATTCGTGCCGGCTCATTGAGTGCTGGATCGGTTCCTGCGTCTCATTATGCAATAGTTGCGTCTACAGGACCAAGTGAAAAAATCAATTTACTTACATGTTACAATGTACTAGGGTTTGATGAAACATTGCCGGGAGCAAAATGGTCATTATGGAGGCCAAGTCAAGCGCATAATGAGTAATGGAAGGAAGAGTGAATGATGGATTGTCACGGGTTTTTTTTAATTTAAATTCTCTCTTTCAAACTATCAAATTGTGATTTATATCATAATCAAAAGGGGGTTTATATTATCGAGTAATGTGTAATTTACAAGTCAAACGTGAAAATGTTGTACTAGTGAATTAAAGCATGTATTGGAGAAAGGAGACCATAATTCAAATGAAATCCAGAGTAAATTATTTTATTGTGGACCTCCTACTATCTTTTTGGATTAAATTTCTATTAACTTTTATGGCAACGTTCAAACATTTTGATCCTTTCGTTCTTTACCATTAAATTTTTTTTTGTCAAGTTGCATTTTTGTTATACTTTGTACTTTCAATGCCTTCAATCTGTATATAAATTTATTATTATGATTATTATTATTTGAAAAAAAAACTTTAATGTAAATTCAGTCCATGTTTGAAGAATATGTGATTTAAAAAGACGGAAAAAATTGGATTCACATGCAAAAATTATTTTATTAAAAAAATGTACAATTGAAAATGAATTTAAGAAAAAACTAGGTTGAAACATGAACTAAATGTTAATAACAAAATAAATTACTATTATATACGAATAATTTGTGTGAACCACGCCCCTTTTCCACCAACTCTCCTTCCACCACCCCTTCTCCTATAGATAAAATACGGGTATCCATAGAAAGGATGGGGTGGGAACACTGCGGGTAATGGTAAAAGTGACAAATTGACGAAATTCTTCTCTTTTTCAACGGTATGATGTTTAAAGTAGGTCTTTCAAACCAAAAATTTTAAATTCGATTATTGATCGTTTTAACTCGTAAAAAAGTCTTTCAAAAAAGAAAATAAATAAATAAATAAAAAAAATGGTCATCCTCTTCTATATTAAAGTATTTGACCATTTTTTTGGTATCTTATGTTTGTTCAATCTTTAGCTATTGTATAATAATCATAAAAGTGCAAATCATTCTTTCTTGATAAAAGTAGAGGCGATTAGTGGAGAGAGGTTCAAATCAGCAAAAATATAGCAATAGGAGAAAGACTCAAAATTAAGCTACCAAATCGTGGCTGTAGAATTAGATTCGTGTTTCCAGTCCCAAACTTAAAGATGATTTGACCATCTGTGCCAACCAACACTATTTTACGCCTGTTTGGTAGACGTATTTTAAAGCTCATTTTTTATTAAATTAAATTTGTATACGCATTCTTCTAATAAAATAATTTTGCACAAAAACTTGTATATGTTCTTCAAAAAAATCATTTCTTACAGAACTTATTCTTAAAAAATCTACATCAAACAGACTCTTATATGTTAATTATGTATTTTTAATTCCGTAGGGCTAAGTCTACAAAATTTTACTCGTTCACACCAACAAACTCTCTCTCTCTCTCTCTCTCTCTCTCTCTCTCTCTCTCTCGGCAATAAGCATGAGTATGGAGAATCTATTAGTACCGAAAGTATAGTACGTGAAACTTAAAGAGGGAGCATTTAATTTGACTTCGGGTGCTCGTACAAATAGAGAAAAACAGTAAAATTTGAGTGAGACGTACGTACCTGAACTTTAATAGTGGAACAAGAATGAGCATATACAACAAAGTATCAAATTATTAGATAATGTCACATTCATATTAATTATTTAAACATTATCTTCTACACGCCTCACGTGTGTAGGTAAGATTCATTTGTTTTTTTTTTTTTTCATTAAAGTCTTACACATGCACAATTTTTAATATATGGTCGTTGCAAGACTTAAATTCAAGCATTTAATTTTTATTTTTTTTTCAACACCGACTAGATGAATGACTAGGGAGACTATAAAACCAAGCTACCCAACAAAAAAACACTTTCTAACACAATCCAAACTCAAATTCGAAGCCTAATAGATATCTCTAAGCCCAACAACCAAAACCCAATCCAAACTCTTTGAAACGTAATACAAATATAAATCCGAACAAACAAGATAATCCCAGTGTAAACTCCTTCAAACCCAACAAGAAAATCCCAATGCAAACTCCATCAAACCCAATCCAAATACCTTGTAACCCAACCCAAAATCCAAACTAAACAAGTCAAACCCAACTACAAATGATGAGGAAATTAAAGTACCATTTCAATAAAATTTAGCGAGAATTGGAGCCAATGTATCAAATGTTTCATTTAGTAGCAAACTTGATCCAAAATTTTTATTTGTACCATTGTAGGTACTAAGTCTTTAAAAAATTTGCAGCTTAAGTCCAAGATGACGGTTTCTGTTAGTTTAACCCCAGAAATTAAAAATTTAATAATTTTTCCCAAATAAAGCAATGACATTTTGAATATAACACATTTTCCCTATTGAATAAAAAATTAAAACAAAAAACAAAAAGCAAAACCACATCTCCACCCAACTCCCATTCCCCTATTGAGGATAACATAAAAACATGTTCAACCCAATACTCACGAGACTTCGCCCTGAAAGGGGTGATGATGACCTGCATAACAGAATAACAGAGATGGGGACGAAACAGGGATCATTTCCCGAGGCAGGTATGAGAAACGTAGTCCCCGCCCTGCTACCCGCTCCATTTAATGTTAATTTCAAATTTAAGTTTTTATACATAAAAAATAAAAGATTCATCATCATTTGTAAAGAGAACATGAGTTGTTTTTAAAAAATAAAAAAAAAAGTAATAATATTTACTAATTAAAGACATACAAAATAAAATAAATAAAATAAACGGATGATAAATAGGACATGAGAGCACTTTGAACTTAAATGAGACAAAGTGATAAAAATACCCAATGGGATGGGAATAGGAATACTAGACCCGTCCTATACCCGTGCCCTGCCGTTGACATCCTACCATCTCCTTCTTCCCCAACCCTCTCATCCCCAAAACTAAAACCACCCCCCACCGAGTTGCCGACTGCCATTGCCACCGCCATCGTCAGCACCACCAGCACCACACCTATGTATCTTCTCCTCAAGGCAAACCTCACTCTCTCTATATCTATATTCTGTGTGCCTGTATATGTGTAAAGAGAAGAAGGAAGAAAGGATCGGGAGATGAGGTAAATCGAGTACTCGTACCGAAATATCAAAATTCAAGATTGATTCAAAAATATTCTTGGATTACCTCCACAAACGCACATGCGGAACTCAAGGATTCAAGAAGCAATAAACAACAAGTCAACATCAAATGAATTGAGGGCTTGGGTATCTAGTGGGATACAGACAATAAGTAGAGAAAAAATTGCACTATGAATGCCTCGATTTTTTGCAATTGAACAGTGTTCATTCTAGTAACTGTTGTTCAAAATAAGAATCAATCTTATGGTGATTTCCCCTCGAATTTTTGGTGAACAATTATTGCAATAAATTAATGATTCCCAATGTCATGAAATGCAATGATAATTACTGCTATGTTATAATTATGAATGATGATATCCAACACTAGTTTTATGTTGTTATCCAATTCCAAAGGTTAATTATTCTATCAAAGGTCATCCAAATTTCTCCCCAACTGCAATTTTCAGTAATTGGACCACTTAAAAACCTGGTGATCAATTGCATCAAAAAGTCAAAAGTAACATTCAATGGTGGCTCCTTAGAGCATATAATTTTGAAATTCAATGCCACCCTTAAGCGATAAACTGACTGTATTGTTCGTTTAAACTCAATGAACTCTATTATCATATAAAAACTTAGAATTTCATTTTGAAGGGTTAAAACCCTATTAACACGAGTAGTCCGGACTCTTATATATTGATTCATATTTTCATATTTTTTTCATCGTGGGATTTATCCCATTACACCCAATTCTTTTAAATCTTTATATTTCGTTTTACGACTGTGTAAATTCATTTATGCTATTTTCTTCAGATTTATTCAAAATAGAACTTCATTACTTCATTTTTGTTTTTTGTTTTTCTCAACTTGTCTTCACTGATACATGATGAACAGTTGGAATCTTGCAAAAGCATGCCTATTAGTAAACAAGTAAGCCCTACTATTCACATTTCACCCATATCTACTTATTGATAATAGTCCCACCATCCACAGATTCTTTTTTCATAAGAAATAAGATGCTCACAAGTAACATTAGCCATTTCTTTCTTGATAAGGCAACATTAAAAAGTTGGAAAAAGTTAGCTTATTCCCACTCTCCATTATCCACACATTCTTGATCAAAAAATACACTTGAACTGAAAGATGGGGAATAATATAGGAGGAAGAAAGAAAGCCAAAATAATGAAGATTAATGGCGAAGTTTTCAAGCTAAGACTACCAGCAGTAACTCAGGATGTGATCAAACATTTTCCTGGCCATGTGTTATTGGAACCAGAGGCAGTAAAGAAGTATGGGATTAAGGCTGAGCCATTAGAGCCTGAAGAGGAGTTGAAGGCCAAGAAAATCTATTTTCTATTAGAGTTGCCTAAGCTGCGTGGGGAAAAGACACCGAGAAGATCAAGATCTGATGTGCATATGGATGCAAAGGAGTGGATCGCGTTAAGGCGACGATCAATTTCAGAGCCTCCTGGTGCAGGGTCGGGATCTGTTCGGGTGAAGATGAGGCTACCGAAGGCTGAAATAGAAAAGTTGATAGAAGAGAGCAGAGATGAAAAAGAAATGGCTGAGAAAATTATTGATCTTTGTTTGCTGAATTCAAGCAAAGAGATCAGAGAATAAGAACATGTTTAGTTGCTCAATTGCGCGTGCGCGCACACACACACAGGATTTTTTGAATGCTTCTTTTTCTTCTTTGAAGAACTGTACAAGATTGTAAAGCTTGAGTAGTTTGCAGTTTCTGGTGTCTATGTTTTGAGCTATTTCCTTGTTCAACTACATTACTCTATAATGTTTTCAACTTTTGCATGTTGAGCCATTTGTCAAGCATAACTCCCTTTACGAGGGGCTGATTCTGGATCGAATTAAAGAAAATTTCAAGCTGGATTAATATGTTAAAAAATAAAAATTACACATTTTTTTTTTACACTTGAAAAACTAAATGGGTGGGCTACGGCCCGGCCCAGTTCCCCTGACATCCGCCCCTGGCCTTTACCTTTCGACAAGGCAATGGAGAAGATAAAGAGGGAGAAAACGTTAGGAATGGCAAGCTCTTTACCTCTCTTCATCTCGTGGAGAAGGGGAGGACTATGATATCCCATTTTCTTCAATTACTCAGTCATTTATTTATTTAATAATTTTTTATATACGATTCAAATTATTTAACAGAATAAAATAAAATAAAAATAAGAGTCAGTGCAGAAGCATTCCCTGACTAGTCGAGCGTAGGCCATTTTGCCAATAACCAGAAGCGTTCTTTCTAGTAAAATATTACATGTGATTATTTTTTTTACATATTGAAACGTAAATAATATTAATACAAGTGCAATATGTGTACCAAACTTTGTTGGAAAAAATTATTGAATCATCAATATATACATGTTTTCCTAGTTTTGTAGTGACGAATCTTGAATATGCTTAAGCAAGTGAATTTGTCCATCTTCGAGGTCTCGAAAAATGTAGACACGCACAAGATTTCTTCTACGTAAACAGAAATGAAAAGGAGATGTAATTTTAATTTCTTTAAAATGGTTAGACGATTTTATTTTTTTATAGGGACAATTAACAATTGAATCTGATGATAGAAATAATTATATACCCCATAAATTGTTATGACTATCGATGGCATATATATCAATTCTTCCACTCCAACTCATGAGTAACTTGTAAGTACCCACTAGTATTAGGTAGGTAGTTGACGTCCTTATTTGTCACTGGCCCTATTCTATAAGATAAATTTTATAGCAAAATTGCTCAGTTTTTCTTTGATTTTTCTCCCTCCCAATGAAATTATCTTATTGAACTTCAAGTGTGTGTGTGTGTACATACGAAGACAAAATGAAAATATAGTTTGGTCTTGAAGATATATGTGGTTGGTGCACAAATCGAATTCTTTGCAACTAATTTGGTAAAAGAGCCTTCTTAGCATAAGATGGGCAACGATACTCACGGTAACATTTCTAATTTTAGACAATTATCCATTGAAATAGAAAATTATAACTAGTTTGAGAGTAGGGATATGAAGTGGGCTGAGTTGTTCGCTAGCTCAATTTGCAACAAAAAACTCTCGTATTTTTGGCAATTTTCAGTAAAAAGAAAGAAGAAAAAAATTACCCATCCATGAGTTGGCTTGGCTCTCAGCCGCTAAAGGGAGAGGTCCTAGAATGAATCGAGCTTAACTTCCAAGAGGTGAGTAGACTTGTGCTCAACTCACTTCAAAGATGAGTGTGAGCCGGTTCACATGACCGCTCGACTCGGTCCATTTAACACTCCTATTTGAGACTTTGAAGGGAATTTGTTGGCACAATGATGCAAGTGACCCAATGGGCTGAAATGTTGGAGGCCCAGTTAGCTGAATAATTTGGTTTATTACTTGGTGCAAGAAATGTGTTTTTGAGATGCTTAAAACCTGTACCAACTCACCTAATTTTGGATGCTCAGGATGTTGTCATGTGTCGCCTCCATAGCCGTTGGATTGGTGACTATTGAGAGACTCATTTAAGGGCTTCTAGGGTTGGATCACTATACACTTTTGGCTTTTGAGATATTTCACTCTCTTGTTTCTTCGCCGTTTCTAGAGTCATCTCCTTCTTCTCCGTTGAAATCAAAATACACTTTTCATTTCTTGTTACTCTCTCAAATCTGAGTAATCTTGTGTGATTATTGGTTGAGCTGAGATGTTGTTTGTTCTTGTGTGAACCGTTTAGTCGAAGGAGAGGCGTTTGTGATTCTAGGGTCGAGTCTGAGAGTCTTCCCTTTGTAATCTCACTTTGAGGTTTGATTTGTACATGAACGGTGGTTGTTCTTCAGTGATTTAAGCATTGGTTGACATATTCTTGGCATGTAGGCTTTGATAATAAAGATTTTACAGTTCATTTTTGGTTTCTTTTAGCATATATGTTTTGGTTGATCTTGTGAGCTAATCTGTGAAACTCCTCCCAATAGTGGTATCAGAGCGTCTAAAGTTAGTTCTTGATAATGTTTACACTCGATCTTGACATTGTGACCCTTTCTTGAGCTGCTCTTCGTGTTTACTTGAAACGCTAACAAGGGAATTTGGTGAGATCCTTTCAGTTTTTCGTTTTTCAAGTGTAAATCAAGTTGTGTACTCGTTTGGGTTTTCTATCGTGTTTGGGTTTTCTGTCTTGTGTTGTTTTTTGAAAACCTAAATTCTTGGCTCCTTGTAATTTTTTGTCTAGAACCCCTAAGAGTTGTTTGGAATCTGAGGGTTACTTGGATTACAGTCAAGATTCTTGATAATCTTGATTTCTAAAAATCATTCTGCAGTATTACTTAAGCTTGATAAAGTTCTGTATATAAGTTTTGCTCTATGTACTTGCAATCTGTACTCTGTTGTGTCTCTTGTGTGGTGATACTTGTCCGATCTGCATTGCAAGTAACTATTTGGTGTCTGACTGATCTGCACATTCATATTTTTTTCAAAATGACTTCTTCAAATTTGAAATNTTAGAGTTATCTAGAATCTAAGGGTTACTTGGATTTCAGTCAAGATTCTTGATAATCTTGATTTTTGAAATTCTTTCTGCAATATTACTTAAGTTTGATTGAATTAGCGTATATAATTTTTTACCTCTGATATAATATTTATTGTATTGCTGTGGATAAATTGTGTACATTGTAATATAACTGAAGTGTCTGCTCTTTGTACTTGCAATTTATATACTATGTTGTGTCCCTTGAGTGGTGATACCTGTCCTGATTCTTGATTTGCTTGCTTTGTCTGATTGATTTGCATACATCCATTTCATTCAAGTTTTCTTGAAATGACTTCTTCAAAATCTGAAATGGAAGTTTTTAATGGCAAATGAGGCTTTAGTCTCTGGCGCCAGAAAAT
>CAIGRL010024538.1:0-10450 GCA_903798325.1 Fraxinus xanthoxyloides
TCTATTTTTCATGGAAAATCTTGCAAATCAAACATGGCCTTACATTTTTATTGTATCAAAATTAGATATTTTCTTTAAAAAAAGGGAATTATTTAAATTTATATATATGCACTCAAATCTAGTTTTATTATATTTCTCTTGTATCTTTAGATAAAAGAAATAAAAAATACGGTAATAAGTTTGTGTTTTATAAAGAAACAATTAGGAAGAGTTGGAAAAACATAATCAATGTTTTCTACATTCTCATAGTATAATTAATCATACCAACTTAAGAAGTAGAAACACGTGCACAATACGAAAGTGTTACGACACCAACATGCCAACACTCGATTCTTCATAAAAAGGAAAATATGGATAAGTCAAGAACATTTCGATATAAATCATAATTTGCTTAAGCTATCTAATTCTTTATGCTAAGTTCGACAAGTTGCCCTAGAGTATTCATCAAGTATCAAAAATTTGAAAAACATATATATAAGCAGACATGTATGTTATTAATAATATTCAAAAAGTATGAACATTCAATACAACAGTACAGTTACATATCGAACACGAAACACGTATACATCAATTTAACAATACCGTTGATACTCTGTAGATACAAACCCCATAAAATATCTTTGGTTATTAATTATCGGTTTAAAGTGGAAACATTACAAAAAAATCACACGTTTAAATTAATTGGCCACATTAAGCTTGCTACCATTTTTTTTTATCAAACGGTTAAATATTAATACATAAGAAGAATATTATAATTAATGTCCACTTTAGTATTTCTGTATGGCGTATCAATTAAATCTTTTATTTATAAAATGCATATATGTTGATTTTAAAACATATAACATATTGAAACAAAAAGTTTATAAAATAATTATCTGATTCTTTCCGCAAATAATTGTCTTAAATCTCCACAACAATAAATAATTATGCAATAGATCCGTTGGTTTTTTGCCGTCATTTTATTTTTATTCTCTCTTGTTTAGGGTTGATAGAAATTTAGGTAACACTATTAAAAAAAAAAAAAATTAACGACAAAAAATTATCAATTGTTGAATACTCTTTTTAACAACGAAAAATAACCGCCATTTTTTTTTTTTTAACATCCTTCCTCCATTTGCCACACCCATGTAATTGTAGCCATAAACTATGGATACTAGACACTGTATATGTCGACTGTTGAGCCCCATATCATCGAAAATTTAATTTTTCAAAACTCATTTTCAATCATATGTTCTTAAAAAAAAAAAATTGAAATTTTTATCTTCATTTTTAACTACAAATTCTCCAAAAATCACTATCCAAAAATATATTTTTTATTCTCAAAATGGAGGTCAAACAAGGGATTAATAAAGAAAATTGCAAAAACATGAATATAGTATTCCCATTTAAATTTCCACAATCAGCTTTTAATACTCCTATATAACCTTCATCCCCTTCATCTACATTTCCACACTGTAACCCATTGTAAAACTCTCTCTACACCAGCTGTTTGGTGTGTAATTCACGCTTTTCACCACCTTCTTGTTGCTGATTGAAGGCCATTTTATCAGGTATAAACACGTTTTTCTCTTAAACATTGTTGCCTTCAAATCAAGATAATTTATATCAGTTTTGTGGCTGTCTTTGATCTCCTTTTGAACCAAACACATTTTTTCTCAAGTATTAAGCTTCCTTTGTTTTCAATAATCCTAGTTCATGTTTAGTACGAGAATGAACGGCATAATAAGCAAGATTTTTTGTTACTTTCGGTCGAAACAATCTCACTTTTCTTATTTTCAAGAACATCTCTAATTCAGTCAACCATTGTGATACACGCAATCTCTGTATAATTTGATTTTGATTATTTAAGTGAAACGTAAACGGCTCATTTAAGTGGTTTTTCCGTTTCTCTCGTACGAGATTAATTAATCTTGTATATTACTAAAAGGTTACGTTTGGAAACGCTCCAAATTCTGCATCTTCTTCTTTTTCATAAGTAATTCTGACTTTTTACTTTACTTATTATTTTGTGAAAAAAAGTAGATTAATTTTACCAGTATATAAACAAGTATTGGCCCCTTGGCTTTTATGCACAAGAGAAGTTCTCTCATATTTTGGATCAATTGCCCACCATTTGAGGTAAGTTTTGGTCTAATTGATCGACGATATTTTTAGTTGCTTTTTTTTGTTCCTTAATACATTCCATTTCATTTTAATTTGTCGTAGAATATATTGCGATGATTTCATTTGAATTTAGACTTTCCCTTTTAAGTTTCGAGGAAAATTGTGCAAAGAATCGGTAACTATGAGACTGATGTTGTGTGCATTTGGGACATAGTATTAGACTGGATTGATAGCACGATAGACTTAGTTTCCTAATTATGTCAGATCTCATATTTGTAAGTTCTGTATACAGGGAAAGATGGTGAAGATCTGTTGTATTGGAGCTGGATACGTTGGTGGTCCGACAATGGCAGTCATTGCCCTCAAGTGCCCATCCGTTGAAGTGGCTGTCGTCGATATATCTGTTGCTCGTATCACAGCCTGGAACAGCGACGTGCTACCGATATACGAACCTGGCCTTGACGAGGTGGTGAAGCAATGTAGAGGGAAGAATCTTTTCTTCAGCACAGACGTTGAAAAGCACGTCTCAGAAGCTGACATAATCTTTGTTTCGGTGAACACACCAACAAAAACTCGAGGCCTAGGTGCTGGAAAAGCTGCTGACCTTACGTACTGGGAGAGTGCGGCTAGGATGATTGCCGATGTATCCAAGTCTGACAAGATCGTGGTCGAGAAGTCGACCGTCCCAGTGAAAACAGCCGAGGCAATCGAAAGAATTTTAACGCACAACAGCAAGGGGATCAACTATCAAATTCTTTCGAATCCAGAGTTTCTTGCCGAGGGGACTGCGATTCAGGACCTTTTTAGACCCGATCGTGTTCTCATTGGAGGACGAGAAACCACTGAAGGACAAAAGGCAATCCAAGCCCTGAAAGCGGTTTATGCTCATTGGGTGCCAGAAGAAAGGATCATTTGCACCAATCTCTGGTCAGCCGAGCTTTCGAAGCTTGCTGCCAATGCATTCTTGGCTCAAAGAATCTCCTCTGTTAACGCAATGTCGGCACTTTGTGAAGCAACCGGGGCTGATGTTTCAGAAGTGTCCCACGCAGTCGGTAAGGACACGAGAATCGGGCCAAAATTCCTCAATGCGAGTGTTGGCTTTGGAGGTTCATGCTTCCAAAAGGACATTCTAAACTTGGTTTATATTTGCGAGTGCAATGGATTAACCGAAGTGGCCAACTACTGGAAACAAGTTATTAAGGTGAACGATTACCAGAAGAACCGATTTGTCAACCGCATTGTTTCATCAATGTTTAACACAATTTCAGGCAAAAAGATTGCGGTTCTTGGATTTGCTTTCAAGAAAGATACAGGTGACACAAGAGAGACTCCGGCCATTGACGTGTGCAACGGTCTGCTTGGGGACAAGGCACTCTTGAGCATATACGACCCAGAGGTCACCGCAGATCAGATTCAGAGGGATCTGTCTATGAAAAAGTTCGACTGGGACCATCCCTTTCACCTCCAGCCGATGAGTCCTACCTCAACAAAGCAAGTGAGCGTCGTTTGGGATGCTTATGAGGCAGCTAAGGATGCACATGGTCTTTGCATTATCACCGAGTGGGATGAATTCAAAAAGCTCGACTATAAAAAGATTTTCGACAGCATGCAAAAGCCTGCATTCGTGTTTGATGGTAGGAACACTGTGAATGCCGAGAAGCTTAGAGAGATTGGATTTATCGTCTACTCCATTGGGAAACCACTCGATCCATGGCTCAAGGACATGCCAGCTGTGGCTTAAAGGAAACTACAGCTCGTAAAATTGCGAGGACGAGACCATATATTCTGAATTCTTTTTTTTCCCTTCATTATGGCAGCCTATGATTATGCATTTCTATTTACTCTTTTCTCCAGTGTGAAACTTCAACCAATGATATTTTTTATAATATGCTTTTTGTGTTACAATTCCTGATGATTTCTCATCCTTCAAATATTTCTATAAAGTCCTTGCACTTATGAGTGATGGGCAAAATACCTATTCGTAATATTCCAACATTCTACATTCATGCATTGAGGAATAACACCATCGACTGTCCATGAATATTAAATACGATCACAATCACAAATCACGGATACTAGGAATTAACCATGATGATACGAATTACCACCCTTCGTTTTAGAATGATTAGGTTAATTTAATGTTAATTGATATTTTAAGACGAGTCTATAACTTTTTGTTAGTCATTATTGATCGTATATTTGAAGACTTGCTATACTTGTCTTGAGATGGATCAAAATCTTTCAAGGTATTAGGATTGACTAGTCGATGAGCCTAAACCTCATACTTCAGATAGTCGAGAGATTTTTTACCTAACTTGGTAAACTCACATGTTGAGATGACTCAAAGTTATTTTTAGCTGATTATGAAAAACTCATGCCTTGAGATGAACGAGGGACTTTAGCCAATTATGACTTGATAAGTGATCGACTTTTAGGATTTACCAATTATTTGATATTTTTTTTTTGAGAAATGATTTTATGAAAAATATTTTTTTCTATGAACGTTGAATCAAAAGGTAGGAAATAGTTACGAGGAAGCACGAAAAATAACTTTTTCTAAAAATGCGTGGTTGAAAATGAGTCGACAATAATTTTTAAAGAATAAAATCGAACAAGATCTTAGCCCATGTTTGGTACACATTAAAATTTTCATTTTTCTACTATTTTCAACCACACATTCTTCAATAAAATAATATTTTCCATCACATCAATATTTTTTCCTTCTTTTTTAACCACACAGTCTCCATCAATCTACTATTCTAGAATACATTCTTCCAGAATAATGTGGCTGAAATACTCCCTTACATATAAAAATGGGAATCTTTGATCTGATGTTAATTATTCCAAGTGCACTTCTGTAGTAAAANTGATTTATATTATTTTTTTAATTCTCATTCTTCTACTCATTTTCAACCATACATTCTTCAATAAAATTATATTTTCTATCACATCAATATTTTTTTTTTTTTTTGTGTTTGAATCACACATTTCAAGGTATTAGGATTGACTAGTTGAGTAGTTTTTACTTATTAAAATTAACTAGGTAAACTCACATGTTGAGATGAATCAAAGGTATTTTTAGCTGATTATGAAAAACTCATGCCTTGAGATGAACGAGGGACTTTAGCCAATTATGACTTGATAAGTGATCAACTTTTAGGATTCACCGATTATTTGATATTTTTTTTGAGAAATTATTTTTTATGAAAATTATTTTTCCATGAATGTTGAATCAAAAAGTAGGAAATAGTTATGAGGAAGCACGAAAAATTACTTTTTTTAAGAATACGGTTGAAAATGAGTCGACAATAATTTTTAAAGAATAAAAGCGAACAAGATCTTAATAATATCAAATCTATTAATGATGGATGGGAAATTAAGACCGAGTTCTAGCCTTTAATTTACTCTAATTTATTTCTCATACTTAATTTCAACCAAACATTTACACAATAAAATATTTTACATTTAAAAATTTTTCCTACATTTTAGCCACACATTCTCCAAAAATACAGTTCAAAACATAATTTTTTAGAATTAAAGGCATCCAAATAGGGGCTAAATTTCTAGTCCATTTCTAGCCTTCTTCGTTCTCAACTAAAAACAATAAAATCAAACTTCATCTTCGAAGATGTTTACCTTCTCCCATGTAATACTCTTGGTTCCAATTGAAAAGAATATGCTCTCATTTCTCCTCTTTGTCGCCTCATGCGGTAAAATTTGATTAGCTCCAAATACTATTGTACTAGAATTGATCTTCTATCTATAGAGGTTATAATGTTCATTGTTGATGTGGCAACGCGTGATGTTGCCAAGTAAAAAAATGCTGATGTAACAACGCCATCAATGGTGGACATATATCTATTCTCCGCCGTGGATAAGAAGTAAATTCTGATTTTTGTTACCACATCAATGGAGGGATATAGTAAAAAATTGCTGATGTAGGAACACCATCAGTGGTGGACTATACCTCTTGTCCAATGTGGACATCAAATAAATTCTGATTACAGAAAATAGAGTACTCGTAAAATCAATTTCAACTTATGAAATTCTCGTTTGGTAAGAACTTTTGAGAATGGATTTTGTGAAAAATAATTTATTTATTTTTTTTTGAAAAAAAGTGGTTAAGGAAAAGAAAAAAAATTATGAATTTATATATAAAATTATTTTATTGAGAGTATATGTAGTGAAAATGAATTTATAGAGAAATAAAGTTAAAAAAATATTTTTTTAATAAGTAATTAAGCATTTTCTTAGTCAAAGTGCTATTTGTAGAAAGAAAGCATCGTTTTGTTGATGTCACCACCAACAAAAAAGCGCAAACCCCAATGCGGTTTCTTGTTCAATGTCCCCCTCCCTCAAATGACTCTACTGTTCTTTCATCCTCTGTTCATCTATTAAAGCCTTATTCTCCATTGATTTTTTAATCCTTCATTCTCCAACAAACAATCCATAGGTATATAATTTCTGAACGCAGCAATTGAATTGAAGGGGGCATGGGTTTTGCAGCAGCAAGAGCGCCGATTCTAAAGCGAGTCGGGTGACTCGGTGGCGGTCCACTGGCATTGTCGCTTTGCGCGATTGCAAATTGAAGGCACGTTTTCGTTTCATCGCCTTCTTTGTTTCAAATACTTACAAAAGAAACATAAATGTAATAATCAAATTAAAATAAATATAAATAAAATTAAATTATTAAATAACAACAGGATATAAAAGGGATATAGTAGGAATTAAAACTTCTTGTTGTATAACAGAATAATGCTTTTTTGCCAGAAAGTAGTATGTATGGCAAAATGGGAATCATGAAAAACTCTAAACATTACACTAAAATGAACAGTGTGCACCATATTTGTTGCAAGACTGAGATTTGGTGTTGGGTTGGAGTGATTTTTGAACGAAAAACACTAATTTGGTGCTATGGTTGGAGATGCCCTTACTGATAATGTGTTTTTGGGTTTTCCATTGTTGTGGTTGCAGACATTTCCGGATGAAGTTATTGACCTAGAAAGATCTGTTCGTACCCTTGATTTAACGCACAACAGATTAGGTAATGATCTTTATTATTTGAAGCACCTTCTTTTATTAGTATTTTTCTTTTTAAATCAATTCTTGAGTGTTGTGGTTGCCTTAGTTTCATTGGGAGTCTTGGTTTTGGAATTTATGCATGCTCACAAGCCAAAACCAAACTAAAAAAATAGCTGTTCCTGTGTCTGTAACTTCACTTACCTAAAACTCTCTCTATCTATATGTGCTGTTTCAGTTGATATTCCCATGGAGATAGACAAATTGATTAACTTGCAACGGCTGGTAAGAATTGCAGATTTGAGTTTTTGTATCTATGCGTTCGTCTTCTGGAACTTATATTTACATTAATAGTTAATTACAATACATATGAAATGGTGCAGCAGTGCTTTATATGCTAGCAGCGATTTTGCTTACCAGTGTGAATGGGTAATTAAATGTTTTTATTTCTCTTTAAAAGACTCACACAAGTTAAAGGTGAAAGCTAAAATCACATGGAATTTACAGAAAGTGGATTGTTTGATATCTCTATTCTCGTTAAAAAATAATGTTGTTGATGTCCATGGGTTTTCATTTCTTTGGATGAACTAAACCGAATGTCTCGGAGTCAAAATTCTAAGTTGTCATTAACCATGCTTAACATTACAGTATAGACATTGTCACAAGTTGTATTTACTATTTAGGTACAAACCATCATAAAGAATTGTACCGATTCAAACACTGGGTTTGATGATGTAATGGATTGTAAGTCTTGAACTACACGTAGCATCCGATATTGTAACAGAGGCAATAACCGTTTATTGATTTTCTTAGAAGATAAAATAGAAAAATTAATGTTTTGGTTTACATTATAAATAGTAATTATAATTATTATTAATTTATTTTCTCTCTTAAAAGATGTACATTTGAGTGGAACAATAGTTTAATATATTATTTTAAATTAACTTCATAATTTATTATTTTAAAATAATCATTATATACTTTTGGCGACAATGAATTTGTAAATAGTTTCACATTTGGTAAATTCAGTACTTAAGGAGATAGAATGTCAAATTACCAATAAGTATTTAAGTTAAATAATCATATATTATAAAATATTAGTTTGAAAATTTTATTATTTTTATATTTTTTTATAAAAAATATAATATTTGAATTATGATCAGTTCTACACTCTGATGCTCGGACTCTTCAAAATAGTCGGAGTACTTGTGTCGGACACGACGTGAGTATGAGTATGTGTATGGGATATATGTCGAATCATCCAAATTTCAACCGAACACTTCGTCGTTTTTGCTTCTTCTTTTTCTTTTTTTTTTTTTTCTTTCCCCTTTTTTGCTCTTTATAAACCTAGCGCCACCACGCTAGGTTTTTCCTTCTTTTTCTTTTTCTTTCTTATAGTGCTACTTAGTACTTCACTAAATACAAATTGCAATTAAGTTAGTCATTTTTATTTTATATAACATTTAGTAATCCCATAATTGAAAACTAAGCCCCAAAATTCTATTTTATTTATCTTAACCCCTATTCAATACTCATTTCTTTCTTTGTGAATAATTGATTTTGGTCTATTCAAAATAATATCTTGGATTAGTAAAAAAAATTGAAGTTTAAAAGACGTACTCACGTATCCATATCCAAAATTTGGACTCTTTTTTAGCCATGTCCACGTATCCTACATTTTAAAAAATAAGATCCGACACTTAGATACGTACCCGTAATCGAGTCTGAACATCATTGGACTTCTGCTTATTCAAATTATTATTAGTCCTGCATATTTAAAAAATGAATAATGCTTTGAAACAAGTGTTAGTGTCACTTCCGCCAGTCAAACATTTACTCCTATTTTCTTGGGACGGAGGTGAAATCATGTATTTGCACTTGATACTTGTTACTAGGTCCAGTAATATTTTATATTTATTTTAATACTGAGATGGTGAACTTCTTCTAAAAGATTGGTTCTTACAGATTTTAGCTGATAATGTCATAGAGCATCTTCCAATGAACCTGGGGAAGCTTCAGTCTTTAAAAGTTATGACACTTGATGGAAATCGCGTTACCACATTGCCTGATGAATGTAAGTTTCTTTTGCTCCAATTTAGAGGATTTAGTATCGACCGTAGTTGAACCTCTGGGTTAAATTTCTCCTTTGTTGATTAACTTTGAGGGTTTTATTACTTACAGCACACTATATCTTGATTTTTTATTTTAGTGGGTCAATTGGTGAAACTAGAGCGACTATCAATATCTGGAAACCTTCTACTGAATTTGCCTGAAACTATAGGGAGCTTGCGCAATGTGAGTAGCTCACAACTACTGTTTATGACACGTATTAAGAGTTTGTGAGTTGCCATTAGATTGTTTCTGTGTATGTCAAATATTATTGCTTGCACCAAGTTGGTGTTACTAATGTTGGGTGCTTGATGGGTTTATTGAAGTAGATTTTGACTTCGGCATAGGTTTTTTGCTGTCTTTAGGTGTAGACTTTTGATTTCATGCTTGACACCAAGTTGTTTGCTTCAATTCTGCTCTTATCCTATGCCATCACCAATTTCTGTCATTTTATGTGTGTTGAAAATTTTTCACACCTTTGTCAATATCTTGTCATTGTGAAATTTCATTGGTTTAGTGTAGTGGGTACCTTTCTCTTATATTCCTTGTGCATCAAATGCACGATTATTCTTTATGATTTGAAGTTGAAGGTAGAATATTTAATTCTTTTATATTGGCTCATGGTCCTCGTTGAAAGCTAGAGGTAAAGAAGTGGATATGCATGACTCAAACCGGTTGTGTCGCAAGTCAATGATATATGCTGTAGAGTTACTATCTTAAAGAATATGAAAGCTCCATATATTTGTAACCATGCCATTGTAGTATTGCTGTCAAAAATGAAAGAATTGTGGAAGTGGAACGTGGAGTTGCATCTACCTGCACAGTAAATCATTTATAATTACAAGACTTCCATTGCCATCATAGTAGAAGTCATTCACATTTGTTAAGGATGAATAAATTGAACAGAAATATTAGTTGAGTTTTGAAGGAAAGAAATAAGTGGAACTTAAATTTACTCCTGATAATGCCATTTAGTTTTTTTAATACAATTTCCTTGATTGAGTTTAGTAAGTGAACTAACTAGTGATCAGAATAAAAAGCAACTTTTCGATTGTTAAATGTTGAAATTCAATCTTCTGGATCTAGCCTGTGTTTGGTACACATTAAAATTTTCATTCTCATTCTTTTACTCATTTTCAACCACACATTTTTCAATAAAATAATATTTTCCATCACATCAAAAACTTTTTCTTCTTTTTCAACCACACATTCTCCACCG
>CAIGRL010024556.1:0-19464 GCA_903798325.1 Fraxinus xanthoxyloides
GAATCTGATTAATAAAGATATATTTACTTTGAATTATTAATATAAAAATAGTAATATTGTTTTCATAGTATTTTATTATTTTTGTATGTATTTATTGCATCCAGTTCGACCCTGATTGAACCTTTTGACGCCTTCACCTATTTCGGGTCAATGACAGGGCCGGTTTTCAAAACATTGCAAAAAAAAAAGAAAATTCTTGCCTATTTAGCCGCTTGGTACACATTTAATTTTTAATTGTCATTCTTCTACTCATTTTCAACTACACATTTTTCGATAAAATAATATTTTACATTACATCAATAACTTTTTTTCTTTTTCAAACACACATTCTCCATCAATTTACTATTTCTGAATATATTCTTCTAAAATAATGTGGTCAAACACACCCTTAATCATGAAATTTCTCTGCGGCATTAAAGAATGTGTGCAGGAAATTTTGACATATGTATAATTATTTATTATTAGTTGGTATATAGAGAAATTTTGATATGTGTGTGGACAAATGTTCATTCCCATCTCACTTCATAATTTATGTAGTTCTCGATAACAATTTAGACAAGACCTAGATATGTTTGGTTATTCATAGTTATCCTAATTGTTTACCAAGTCCCAACCATGTTTGATAAGTATAACTTCAATTATGCTTAATCTTTTGGTGACGGTTTATTTCATTCTATGCTTGTATTAACATTATTCGTATAAAATGTGAAAATGTTCAGCTAAGAAGTTATGCAGGTTAAGCATACTTATACATTTCATAATACGATGCAAGATGATTAATAATCATGCTCAAACAATAACTTCTTGTCCTTTTTTTTCATTTCATACCTTAGATCAAGATTAATCTCTGATCGACTGTGTCACTGCAACGATTGAATGATTTAATCATGTTATCCATTGAAAAATAAATTGTTGAGTAACTCGATTATCCAAAATTGATTAATATTATTAAGTCTAAAATCATAAAACGAGTTGTATTTAAGTTATCGTTTAGAATATTTTCGTATTGTTATTTGATTGTAATATAAATATTTTGAATATTTCTTTTAATTTGTTGTTTTATGATTGATTTCAATTTAACCAATTTAGTTCATAAAAACTCTTATAAATGGAAAAATTGTGTACTTGCTACAATCTAGAAGTCTACAAATAAATAAGTAGAAAAGATTGCTCACTAATAGGTAAGGTAGGTACTAGTTCAATGGTGAGGAAGGAATAATTTTTTTATTTTTGGAAAGATATATGACACGTTTGTTAATGCTCATTTGAACCTCATTTTTGTGAATGAAAGAAAAATGTTAAAAAAAATTCGTATATTATAATGTCCACTACAATCTAATACTAATTATAAAATACAGACTCTCGAAGCAACAAAATATAAAGAAATAAGACAGTAAGATTAGAAGAAGAAAAACTCACCAGAACCAGAATTATGATTATTCACAAGGAACAAACCAAAATTTGTTATGGACTTCGAGAGAAAAATGTAAAAATATAAGTTCAGTTTTATAATCTTTTATTTTTCAATAAATTATGTATTTAGAGAGTTGTACAAGATAAATAGTACTTCTGATTTTTTCTTGACTATTAAAGCGAAACCTTATATATAAACATTATGTATGAATAGATCAATTGTCCAAATAATAATTCTTGAATAGGGCACAGTTAGATGTCTCTTCTTGTCTCAAGTACCCATTCCTCACTAAGTAGAAACTACTTTCATTGCTATAACTAGGGATGTAAACCAGTTGAGCCGACTCGCGAGCCGAAACTCAAGGTTCGGGTAAAAATGGTTTGAGTTTTTCTTTTTGCCCGAAACGAACCAAGCTTTTGTTTGGCCAAAAAATTCTAAGTTTGACCCGAGCTTTCGACTCGGTTCTTATCGAGTCAACTCATGATTTCTTTCTTAAAAAAAATTGCCAAGTGCCTTTTCAAGTGACTTTCAAATTTATTATTATTATTTTTTTATTGAAGATCAATTTGTCATGAGCGTAGAATGTGCCTTGACACAAGCAACATGAACAGGCTCGAGCTGACACCCCAAAATGGGACTCGACCTGGGTCGCAGTTCGATTGGCTTGAACTTTTTTCAGGCCAAGCCATAGACCTCGTGAGCTGGGAAGCCAAATTGACACATCTAACTACGACTACCAATTTTAGTTGAGCAAGTACATCTAGTTCTTCATGATGCATACTTACATTGTTGTCTCTCTTGGGCTAACTCGATTGCAGGTATCTTAAGCATGTTGTATTTATTAAATTGTAAAAAGATAAAAACAAGTAGTAAATAAATGCATAGTAGTTATACGACCCCACAAAATGTATGAATAAAAATAATAATTTGATAAAAAATAAACAAATTATAAAAGGCCGCCAAAATGCCCTAAATTTTTACATCTATCAACTAGACCTTGAATTTGTGCAGTCTTTGCACGAAGGTCCAATAACCTAGGCAATTTCTTCTCAAGTGAAATAAAGTACCTGTTTGACTCCCTTCAATACTAAATAATTTATTTCTCATATTTATTTTCTATCATACATTCACATGATGAAATATTTTATACATAAATTCAAAAAAATTCCCCTATTTAAAGCATCATTTTTACACAATAATGACCATCAAACAGAAGCTAATATCACACAAGATTATCATAAATTATGCAATCAGATTTTTTATAGGAGTATATAGATACTAATACTTTTGTATTAGATCTCCCTGGCCCCTAAAGGATACGTGCACGGGTCATTTTTCTATGTACGCGAGAAAAACAAAGCAACGTGAAACTTCTACACGATGAGTCAACATGGCTCTTACATTGAAGGTGAACATTTCAAAGGCTTTACAGACTGCCTTCAACATTTAAAATTGAGTAAAAAGATGAGATAGATGAAAAATAGACCAAACTCTAATTCATGCAAGAAAGAAAGAAACGAAGCTAGAAAAGAAACTCTTCTTCCTCTCAAGTATGCTTATCACCTTCAAGCCCGTCGTCTGCTCGTGGCATATGCTTATTACCTTCAAGTCCTTCGGCTGCCTTCGGCATATGCTCTTTCGTGTAAATGCGGTGTTCTCTCTCCCTACCATATATTACAAAGAAAAGTAGAGAAAGCATGGATGCAATAGCAACCATAACCAGCCCCACATAAATCCATTTGCTGTATCGTCGCAAGCCAGGACAGTGCATTCCGTTTATTTCAGTGAATGTTTGTCGGACAAAAGTACAATCTTGTAGATCGACCAGGAATGGACCGAAATGAGACAAGCCATAGCTCACATTTACTGTGGCAGTCATCTGACTGTAAAGTGCTGGAGTCAGACGGCCGGTAGTGATACAGATCCCATCTGGTGAAACTTGACAAACATAGTTACTCCATACCTGCATGGTGGAAAATAAGTGTTTATCTTGGGGATAATTAATATTTTGCAAGCCTCAACCTTTGTCCTCGGCTTTTGCCTGGGAGATTATTTTATAAACGTATTTATGTGTATATACTGGGGGGATATTGCCGAACTACATAAATCTTATGTTCTTTTATCTATCTTTTTTTATATCTCTCTTTATTCAGACAAGCAGGATAAATGTGTTTTTCTTTTCATTTTTTGCAGCAAGAGCTAATAAACCTTAGTAAAAACAAGTCCTCGTCTTCAAATAGTTGATTCTGTTCCTCTTAAGTCATGCATATATACTTCTCCACAGGACCACAACTCTAAAATCAAGAAACGTGTAAAAGTAGAATGTAGTTTACACAAATTAATGCATTATAAATACCAACAACACAAAACTCAAGCCCTTGTAATATATTTCAAACTTATTATTGCGAAATCTATTAGTTCATATTTTGCACTAGTGGCAAGCATATAAGCAAAATTACTTATGATGCCATTTTTCAGCTATGCGAAATTCGAAAGGATTTAATGAATACCTGTGTTGCATTATTCAAATCCACTTGCCCTGGTGAACACACTCTATCTGTCGTGTCAAAATTAAATGGACTGCAAAGGGTAGGCAGGAGCGGACCAGATTGGTTGTAATACACAGGCTTGAAGTTGGGGGAGAAATTGATGTTCGAGACATTGGTTATGACCTGGTTAATTACTTCGACTAGTTGAGATGTAACTTCCTTGCTCTTTACTAAGGTTTCTTGTGCAGTGGCATTGTCCACACAAGGTAATATATTGTCTAAAGCTGTATGAGCAGTTGGATTTTGTACCCACTGCTCCATTGCTACACAAGTATCTGCCGTCACACTAAAATGAAAAACCGGCCAGTGATTGTAATGTAAGAAATAAGAATTTGATTTAAAAAATAAAGACGACAATGCCAATTATAAGAAAATTGAATTTACTGACCTACTGCAACAGAAACAAAGGCTAACAGCTCCAAAGGATCATTCGAAGAAAGAGTGAAGTGAGCATTTAGCATGAAGAATGCACCAGAAAACTTAAATGCCCAGTTTTCCCCCTCTTTCCCAACTGAAATTTTCAGCAGGGCAAATATCTTAAATTTTAAGTTTACTGCCTTTCAGTATAGAACGCACCCGAGTTGTCTGGAAGTTTATTGCAACTATGTAAAAGGTGTTGGATAGTGTGGAGCCTAATTATACTGTACACTTATCCTTGACTAGCAGAAGGTCGACCTTCGTGGTTAAGATCAATATTGGGCCGTAGGTCCCTAATGTGACAGGTTTAAACTACTACTACTCCATTAGAGTGAGAACCTACAGCAATGAGTGAAAGTAGCTCTCACTTTAAGGTGAACCACTACAAGTCAGTCAGTGTGTACTTTATTTGTTAATGATCATTATTGTTCTTGAAAGTAGGGATTTAATCCATAATAATAAGGCTATTTTCTGGGGTAAGGAGTTAGGTTCATCAGGCTCAATATCGGGAATTTCCATTTTCTGGTAATTTATTAGGGATATATTATCCCCTTCTAGAGCCTAAACTTTTATGTTATAGCAAAAAGCACACAATACAAAAAGAGACCAGGAAGAAAATGATTTCAAGTTGGACGCTATAAAAGTTCAACTAAATAATAACATTTTTTTTTTTAAAACAGGACAGGCTGGTTCGAGCAGAAAGACCAGGAACGAGTCTGGTAAAATGGAAAAAACTGAAAAAATGAAAATCATTTAAAATAAGTCAAGAAGTGGACGGTTAACCTCAAAATATTGTTTTATTTTTTATTTCTTATCACCAGTTTGATCTCTACCCAGTTTGAACCTTTGAGCTTTACCCTTTATCTTTTCCATGGTCCATGCCAAGCCGATTTTCAAAATATTGTTAAATACTATTTCCAAGTCAACCTACTCAGAAAACGAAATCAAGTTTGTTGTAATCCATTATTTTCTCTGCCAGTATTGTCTGACAACAGAAAACATTAATTGCCACTTTAATGGGAAGATGAACAGTTTAAGCAATTGATGAGTAAGCTAGCTAGCAAGAGGACGTAGAGGTGAAAAAATAGATAAGGAATCTATAATTGAACATACTTGTGGAGAAGAAGGAAAATGCCACATAATATAAAAGTTCCTGTCACAAGAATCCATCCAACAATCACCAAGCTGCAACAACAAATTGAAGCACTCTTTTAGAAACATAGTTAACATAAAAGTACAAAACACTCCAAAGAGCACAGAAATCCAGGGTAAATAGATGAGCCACTCACATGTACACAAGAAACTGCAAGCCGAAAATTGAAAACACTGAAGAGAAAGTTCAAAGTAAGTATATTGACAGACAAAATGTGATCAAAACATGTTCCAGGATTATATTTTTAGGCAGTAAACTTGAGAAGTCAGAATAGGCCTACCAAATCCAAGAACTGTTAAGAGAAGCATAACAGCAGAGACCACGATAAGAGCCACTCTCCTGCATTAACATATAATATACAAACTAAAAATCAGTTCGAAAGTCATTAAACTGAAACAAACATTCTTAATGGCATCACTTACACAGATTCAATTACATTCTTGACATCCTCTGAGTTATCTTGTGTTTTATTAGCAAGTGTACTGGCAGAAGAGTTGATCTTGGTTTGAATCTGATCAATATCGGATTGCACATTAGATGGCAGAAGAACTTGATCCACTGCAATCTGCTTGGCAGCAGAAAGATAATCTGAAACATTTTGAAGATTCTCAGCTGTTGTATCTGCTTGGTCCACAACATACCCCAAAGTATTTACGATACTGCTATGGAACTTTCCCTGACCAGTATACAAAACCAAGCATCCAATGCTGAAAATGTAAAGAAACGAATTAGTTTGACAATGAGAAACAAATGAGAATGAACCAATTGTGTGCAATGCATGTGGAGTGTGTGGCATAGATAGAGATTAGGAGAGCAGTTTTTGCTAAGCTTAAAAAGTTTACTTATAAGTTGTCAAAGTCGAAAATAAGTTAAAAAGAACATATCCAGACATGTTGGGATACAGAAATTACTTAAAAGTAACTTCTTCATTTTTTAAGCTTAGCCAAACATGCTTCTAAAGGGAAAGAGAGAGAGAGTTACAAAGTGGCAATAGTAAAGAGTAGAGGGAGAGAGAAGTACATAGTGGTAATAGTAAAGAGTAATAGGAAAATGAGAGAGAGTGCATAAGCAGTTCGAGAATAGCCATATGGCTCCCTTCGACAGCAACAGTGGCAGAGAGAGATCAGAAATAAGCAGAGCCCAAATACTACAAACCAGGCAGCCGCAAAACCAAACAACGGGACAGCGGTAAAACCCACAGACTGCATGAAAACATGAATTACAGTGAAATATATGTTGAATGAGATTAATGAGTAGTTCTTAAAGGAGCAGGTGTGCAGTTTATTAGCTAGTCGTGCTTGTATAGTTACAGGTTCTTTATACATGATTTAGGATCTCATCAGTAAACTATTGAATTGATCATCGCTAAATTTGATCTGTTCCATCGGCTTCCATGTTTTTACTGTTAAAAAAGAGCTGTTTTTTAATGGACTTGTATACCAATAGTATATACGTTTGTAAATGGAAGTGATTTTATTATGATCCTTGATAATATTTTCACCTATCTGTTTATTAAGAACCCTACCCAATAGGAATTCAATCTTAAGACATGATGGAAATGACTCTTAAGACATGTAAATTTTAACTATTGTATTAATTAGAGTAACAAAAGGCACATATTCATTGATTTTGGCACATTTGTAGTGAATAGTGATGTGTGCGGTGCTTGAAGTAATGAAGTTTCGTGAATGATTTTGATGAGAGATGATATTAAATGATAAAATTAGAAAAATTCATATTTGGTGTAGATTAAAATTCGATTTGTGGTAAATTTTAATAAAAGTTGATGAAATGCATAATTAAAAAGTTATTGATATCATAAAATGTGTGGTTAAAATTAATTGTTGATTTTGACTTAAAATATTTAGCAATTATTAATCCACACCAAACAAGAGCAAGTTAAATCTTATTTTCATACATTTAGTTGGTCTTATCATTGAACCCATAACACTATCAAATGTATGAAAATAGTTCCCATTATGTACATAGCAATTTGGCGCCCAATAAAATAGCAACATGAGATTGTTGAACCCTCATTTAGTCGACCAACAAACAATATTTGGAAAACAATAAGAAAAATCACTTATAATGTTTTAAGCTCTTTCAAAACTATTTTTTGTACATGTTTTCAACCACAAATTTATGAAATAAAATATTATGCATTCACACAATAAAATAAAGATCCGGCATTCCTTCAGACACAAAGCATATTGCAAGGGTTAAAATATGTTATATTAGAAATTTGTAAAAGAACTCATCAACCTTGTGAACAATGAAACTATACAAGTCAATCTGTTGGCCAATTGCACTTGTGGAGGAGGCTGGAAATGTAGCCAATTCACAGTAAAAATGTGGTGCTCAGGAAAGAAAGAAGATCGAAATATTTTAGAACCATCAATGCCATTGATTGTAGCTTTTGATAAAGCGTCCAGTCCTGAAGTTTGTTGTGGATCCATTTTATGAGTACAATTAACAGTGGGGGCAATTCTTGAAGAGTGGTTGTTTGCCTGGTCATGGCAACAATTGCCACCAAGGCACGACTGCAAACCAAGGTCAAGCTTGGGAGTTGAGAAAATTATAAGAATTGAGCAGCACTAGCTATTAGGCATAGCATTCAGTCCCTAGACCTACACAATCACTACGGAGCTCTCCATTTTTTACCCATTATTTGTGAATGAGAGAGTGGTGGTTGAAAAAAAATAGAGCCTCCAAAACATAACTTAATAAATAGGCCATAGTTCTTGGTGAGAATCGCACATGTGCTCTTTTTACCACTGGACTAAGTCAGATTAAACCACACAAGTTCTTGTATTCTTTTTCAAAAAACTTCGATTCTTTAGTCTACAAGCCCTGATTTCACTAAATTCGGAGTAAAAATGTCGTAACTAGACTAATTTGGTACATAAACTAGGAAAGAGCTAAGAACTTCCAACGAGCAATATCCATCTGTAAATAAATTAGCAACCAAATTTCCAGTCCCAACTTCTTTAAAATTGAACAGTACATCGCTACCACAAATCGCATAAAATAGTTGATATAAACTTGATATACCAATTAAAGTTCAAATCACGTCACAATTTAATTGAGAAATCAGCATCTGTATAGAACTAAACAAATTTCATAAAACCAGAATTCACAATCTAAGTTTTTAGGATTGCACAATGCACTATATCCACAGAATCAATTGAATGATTAGTGAAACAAGTATTCAAGTAACTAACCATGTTTTTAGTCAAAAAAAAGTAATGATATCTTAGAATAATTAATCAACTAAAAGAATGTCATAGAACCATGTTTTAACCAAACAAAGGAATAATATCTTACAAATCAGTATCTGTATAGAACTAAACAATTTTCATAGAACTTGAATTCACAATCTATGTTTCTTGAATTGCACAATATATTATATCCACAAAATCAACGGAATGATCAATCAAACAGGTATTTGAGTCAAATAACCATGCTTTTAACCCGAACAGGAATTGGTATCGTAGACATTCACATTTTAGGGATACAGAACATGGTGGATGTTAAGCATTCGTCTAGATTGCCATCAGCATCATTGTATAAAAAAAAATAAAAAATAAAAAATTGGTCCCTTGTCCAAAATCTAATATCTGAAATAAATCAAAGAAAACTAAAATAACAAAGAAATAATATATTCATAAAATCTTACCAAAATCTAATATCTGACATAATTAAAGAAAACTAAAATAACAAGAAATAATATATTTATAAAATCTTACCAAAATCAACACTAGAAAAGGCGAATTTGACTTCATCCATGAATTGGAGATTTATTGATTCTGAATTGTATATATTTCTATGTATACCTTCGAAAACCTAATAATCCACTCTTAGAATATGTTAAAACTTTAAAACTTGTTGGAAGTATAGGATGGTAAGAGAATTGATGGTGGCACGATAATTCTTTACCCACTGCTAATGTGGCGATATCAACGGTCAAATTTCTATTTCATTTTCTTTTACTTTTCTCCTCCCAACCTCACACATTGATTATAAGTCCCCCAATTGAATAATCACCATCCCGTCCCAAATTGCTACAATACATACGAAGGGAGGCCGAAAGTTGATAAGGAAAAAATGGCTTTAGCACTACTTCCAAACCGTCGCCACGAAAAATCCCAACCCTTCCCATCAAACAGTTCAAAAAATGGGTTTTCTGAGACAACAAAAAATGAAAAAGTGGAGGAATATTGGATCTAGGTTTCACGAATTGCAGGTTTTGCTCCCGAAATTCAACACCTCAAGACCGCCTTCCCCTTATTCTTAGGCCGACAAGCTCGAACAACTGGCATACACGCATACTATGAGTAGGATGTAAAGGAAAATACCTGCATATGATCATATCATTAGTGCACTATTTGGTAAAGTAGGCATCACGTCTAGCTGTTAGCGTGCTTACCGTGTCGAATGAAGAGCTAAGCATTCTCACTGGGGGACATTCTCCCCCATTTGAATTCGCTTACATCCTCATAGCGAGAAGTGAGTTTCACATCAACACGCATCCGTCTCGTTGAAAGGATAACGACACCGCTCTATATGGACAGACCTTCACAAACGTGCAGTAACTCGTACTTACCGCTTTCGACACCAATTTTCACCCTCTACGCATGCGTTTGGTACACATTATCACAGAAAAATGTATTATTCCGTCATTTCAAGCACAATTCCTACAGTGTAATAGGTAATGATTTTCAGGGGAAAAGCCAAGCACAATTGGTATGGGTAAGGGTAAAATGGGCCAAATGCCTCTGTTGATCAACTGTAGGCCCTGCAAAATGTACTGAAATGGCAGGAGTTACTGTTCGAACGACTATTTTTTTTCTACATTTTTAGGCAAAAATGTGGCCCAAACAGATGCTAGCTATCTGAGCATTGGTTTCTCAAGTGGACGGCCTCCAACCTGTAGCGCCTTAACGCATGTCGAATTGTACCCTGCAAGGTGCGCTCCTCAAAAACTCCTCTGAAAGACACCTAGGCAATTGCGCAACGCTGCCCTTTTCATCTTTCTTGCCCACAACTTCTTTCGTCGGGTCCTGCCAGCTTACCGACACGATCCGTGGCCAAAATCTTTTCTCCGCAAGAACACACGACATTGTCCCATAACAACACCGCGTGCTCAAGCTTCACGAATCGCAGGTTTGGCTGCCGAGGTTTAACGCCTCAATGACACATTCTCCTTATTCTTAGACCGACAAGCCCAAACAACTGACATATACGCACGCTATGAGTAGGATGTAAGGGAGAATACTTGCATACGACCATATCATTAGTGCACTATTTGGTAAAGTAGGCATCTTACCTAGATGTTAGCGTGTTTCTCGTGCCGAATGGGGAGTTAAGCATTCTCACTGCGTGACACTAGGACTAGAACGCGACGCACAGTATGACGCTCCTTGGACATGGAATTCGGTGCATTTAGCAAAAGTGCGGTGGCGAGAGCTATCATGTTGGGTTGCATGGAGGACTCCAGCGAAGAATCTTCGAGATGGGTTTTATTGATTATTGATAAAAAAAAAATAGATTTTGGCGTGTGACTGTAATGAAGCTTAATGGGGCTATAAAGAGAGAATAATTTAGTTATCAAATTGTTAGGCAGAGATAAAGGAAGGGGGGGAGTGAGAGGGGTAGAACTGCTCCATGGTGGTGTCGGATAATTTGGTGTGTTTTCTTGAGTGTGTGTGTGTGTGTAAATTAATTATCTGTTGTTGACTGCAAATTGCAGAGAATATGAAGTAGCGGCAGCCATTGTTAACGGGGGTTATAATCACATAGGGACGGGGGAAGGCGGGAGAAGAAAAGAAAAAGAAAATGAAATGGGAATTTAATTGCTTAAGTGGTGTTACCACGACGGCAGTAGGCAAAGAATTATCTTGGCCCTAGTGGGCAGGAGATCAATTCTCCAATTCTCTTACCATACTACACTTCCAATAAATTTTAGAGTTTTATTTTAAGAGAGTGGATTATTAGGTGTTCGAAGATGACAATAAAAATATATGCAATTCAGAATCAAGAAATCTCAAATCATGGATGATGTCAAATTTGTCACTTCTAGTGATTATTTTGGTAAGATTTTATTAATATATTAATTCTCCGAAAAAATCCCAAACCTTCCCTTCCCTTTCCTTCCCTTCCCATCAAACTGTTCAAAAAGTGGGTTCTCTAAGACATCAAAAAATGAAAAAGTGGATGAAAAATTAGAAAAACAAGGAATCTTGGATGTAAGACTAGAACACGAATTGGCTCAAGGTACACATAGTACGAAGATCCTTAGACGTGGGATTTGGTGCATTTCACCGAAGTGCGATGGCGAAAGTCGCCGTGTTGGGGTTCCATGGAGGACTCCACTGAAGAATCTTCGTGTGAGCTTTATTGATTAATGCTAAGAAAGGTTTGGGCTTTGAGGTGTGACTTTAGTGAAGCTTCACGAGGCTGTAAAGAGAGAGACAACAATATAGTTATTAAATTCTTGGGCGGAGATAAAGGAATTAGGGAGAGAGGGGGTAGAACTACTCCTTGGTGGTGCAAGATAATTTGGTGTGTTTTTTTTAGTTTGTCGACGAATTAATCATATGTTCCATTGGCTTCCATGTTTTTACAGTTAGAAAAGAGTTGTTTCTTAATGGACCCGTATACCAATAGTGTTAGGTTCACTATTGTAATTGGCGATTATGAACAAAATGACTTAATTAAACATGTGTAAAAGTCAAGAGTAAAGTGCAGTTTTGTATAGTTGAGTTAGGTAGCCTAGGGTTTGAGTTCGAGTTTGAAAACAACGGAAGTGGAGTCGAAATCTTGCTAGCTTCACACCTGGCCATCGCTCGAGCGATAGAAACAGAACCGCTGTCTCTCGCTTATCGCACAGGCGTCGCTCGAGCGACATACCCTTGGCTCGAGCTCGCTCGAGCGACATACCCTTGGCTCGAGCTCGCTCGAGCGATAATGTTACGCTGCTAACCCTAATTTTCGATTTTGGAAAGTTTTACACGGCCCATACTACTCACATATCTCCAACTATAAATATAGATGCTCTTGCACAATAAGTGGTGGTTGTCCCCATGGTATAACACAATTCATTAGTGGAATTGAGAGATCCAGGAACACAATTCATTGGTGGAATCATTCTTAAGATCAAGCAACCAAGTTTTGGGAAAACATCAAAATTCATGAATCTAGAACACCCGACTTTTTTAACACTTTGAAGAAGGTACTCTCTCCTTCGGGCATTGGGAGATGTGGACTGCAAGCACAAGAATTGGAGGTTCTTAGAATTCCACTTGAAAGAGACAATTGAAGAAGATCGGGCAGCGGAAGGAGACGACAGATCTTGTAAGTTACAGGAAGTAGATCAGGAATTCTAGTGGAGTTAGCTGGACAGCATCTAACTGTAGAAGATAGGGAAGCTGGTGGGTACAGCAGATCTTGGAGATTACAGGAATTACAACAACAGGAGCTAATGGAATTTGCTAGGCTGAAAACAGACTGTAATCCATATTGTCTATAGTGAAGATAACTAACTTAGTCCCGAAGTTTTTACCCAATTGGGTTTCTCCGTCAAAATTTTGGTGTTCGTTATTTATTGCTTTCTTTATTACTACGGTATTCAAACATAGGATAATTGGACAAGTATGCTTAATCATCTATAAACAATTAAAAGCTTTATTTGTTTTTGATTGATTAATTCCACACGTAGGGTCAAAATTAAAAACGGATAATTAATAATCACTTAGTAACTTAGTAGCGGTTAATTTAGTAATCAGTAACTCTCAAATAGTATATATGTTTGTAAATGGAAGTGATTTTATTATTATCCTTGATAATATTTTCACCTATCTGTTTATTAAGAACCCTATCTTTGCATATAAAATAAAGCTTGAACTATTACATCTTGTGGCTCTATAACCTTAATTCTAAATGGAAAAATTCATTTGGACCCGTAACGAAATATGAGCTGACATTTGTTGTATCGTGCTTTAATTTGATATCATAATACTATAATATTTTGATGTTAGTATCATGAGAAAGTTAGAATTAATAGGATGGTTCACCTTATCATGCTTTTTGATTTGTTAAATGTGTGTTTATGTACAAGAGACCCTTATTTATAGATGAATTTAGGGTAGGTTAAACAAGACACATTTCACTCATCGAGAAGGCTACATGGCAATCACATTCAAGAATTGGCGGTGAGAGTTCAACGAAAATGTAACACTTCATGTGGTAAGCTTACAAGGAGTTTGACTATATGCGTCATTTGTTTTGATTGAGGGAATCGAACAGATTTCATTCAAGCAGAGAGATAAGGCCTTCTCAATTCACCTATAGATGAGCATGGCTCGACCATGTGGAGATTGAGATATGCTAGAGAGGTGGCTATAGTGAAGCATCGCAAGACCAAATGGTGATCGAGCAATCGTTCCTTAATGGCCAAGGCACGGATGCACGGTCATGATCAATAAACGCTGAACCATTTTTGTCGTTGGCCGTAAGGCTCAACCTTTGGTCAACTAGTGGTCAAACACTTGTCAACTTGCTTCGCCATTGGTCGGTCAAGCATTGCTAGGCAATTCTTGCTACTAGGCATGCCTTTAGCGGAAGGCCTCTAGTCGAGTTAATATAAATTTAACAAATCGACTTGTTCTCTCCAAAACATTCAATATTCTCTTCATAGCATGCTTTAACATGACTTGGATCCATAATTCTTAATTGAAAAGATGAAAATTTCCAAAATCTTTGTGGTTGAATCACCTTGTTTTTTCAAACTCCAAAATCTGCATTTTTTTTGCACTGTTATCATCTATATATTACGCTCTCCCTATGTTCGGCAATTTTCCATACACACTCTGTGTATACTATCTTCACATATAGCTCGTTAGTATCGTTAGCCCAACAATTCATCCTGTGAATTGATTTCGAGAGCTTGAAAGTTTCCATTTTTTGTCCTCGGGGGCTTAATCATTCTAATATCTAAAGTGAAAATGGGAGTTTTAAAATAATGCAATTATTTTTTAGCGTGACATAGAAATAAGCAATGATTACTCATGAAAAAAGTAACTTTTTTTAGCTTAAAACTAAAAAATAAATCAATAAAAAGGTTAAGTTATCCAAACATTTTGGAGCTATTAAAGGTGCGTTTAGTTTCTCGTTTTCAAGTTGTTTTCAGTTTTTCAGCTTTTTGAAATACCCAAAGCCTATTTGATCTTGTATTTTTTAAAATGTATTTTCGAAAACAAGTTTAAACTTATAACATAAAACTCAAAATATATTTTTGTCATTTTCAGTGAAAACACTCAAAATACGGAAAATAAGCATTTTAATAAAAATAATTTAAATAGTCTCAAAATCTAAAAACATAAAGCTAAAGTTCTAAAAAGTAAATATTCAAAAAAAAAAACTCTAAAATTCCAAAAAATAATTTATATGAAACCAAATAAAAATTCTCATTTCACATCATTAATGTTTATTTTTTTTAGTTTCTATATTTTGTCAACACAATTTTTTATTTTTCTGTATTTTACTTTTGTAAGGAAAAAATATTGTATGATTCACCAATTTTAAAATGAATATATTACTCGGCGTATGTTTGAGGCTTTGACCCCCATTTTAATAATATATTATCATAAAATTATTTTATTTAACTGAATAATCAAACTAATGGAATAAAATATTATAAAATGATTTTTAAGTTCCAAACCAAATGTATTATCCAATTTTCTAGTTTGAGCAACAGATTTTAGTAAACAAATCAAACGCATTTTCAATAATATATCCAAAAAATTAAAAATGAATTCCAAACTGAAATACAAACCAACCAAACGGTGGCTAAGTAACTGAACAGTAATCTTACATTTTTTTTTCTCTCGGATTAGCCAAACATGCTCTAATACACAAACAAAAAGTCACAGACATTTAAGACTGTCAACAGAAAAGCTGAAAACTTTAAAGACTTACAGCCCAGTAATGGTGGTCAGCGAGGTTCCAGCCTCCTGTGTATTTCTTGAAACCATTAAGAGGGTCTTTTCTATAGGTCCTTTCTGCCGCCAACACTAGAGTTGAGTTCAATTCTAACTCAAAGGAATCCTCATCAAGAAACCTTTCTTTTTTTCCCCAAGAAAAAACAGCTCTATTAGTCGCTGCATGATTTTCCAAGAAAACAAGCAAAAAGATGGTAATAAAATCATAAGAAAGAAAAAAAAAAGCAAAAACCATAAAAAAAAAATAAAAAAAAAGGTGTGCATATGTACCGGAAGTATGAATTGATTGAAGCGTGGGAGAATGAGACTGTGCATTTGAAAATGAAAATGTAGTGGAAGAAACAAGTAGAAAAGCTGTTAGAATAGAAACTAACAGTGACCTGAAAGACAACATTGTTTGAGTAATACAGAACTGGCTTTACTTTTTGGAATTGTGAAAGTAAATTAGGGTAATAAATGGCTTAAATTTCAAGTGCCACAGAGAGAAACAAGGGTTTTCAGACAACTATAGCAGCAGTTTTCACACACCCACACACACTTGTATGTGGCCTTGAGCTGTTAAACGTGGAGGTCAGCTGCGACAGCAGAGGGCAATGATGGTTGTGCTGATTACTGTTAAGCAAATCCGGTTCTGCCGGGCATAATCCTGTCGTTCCAAGAATGCCCTTTATTATCCCAGGAATTACTATTTTTTGGTTGCTAGTAAAGAAAATAATGGATTAAAATCATTTAATCAAAGTCAAGCAATCACTATCAATTAAAATCTCACCTCTTTTTAACCACACATTTCAAAAGTTTTTATTACAATCCACTTAAAACCTGATTTTAATTTACATGGGACTCCATTAATTGTAAACATCATGTTCTTCACAATATAAAAAGTCTTTGATTGACCTTATTAACAAAAATTATGCTACAGCTCCATATAAGTTGACAAAAATATTGACATAATGTCACATAAAATTTTATGATTTAACTTCTTAAAACAATCAATTTTTTCATTGAATTATTTGTTGTCATTTACACTTCCATCACTGCATATGTCAAAATTCTTACGGTGAAGTGACATAATCCCACAAATAATAGGAAACAAAACTATTTTTGAAAAATACTAGGGAAAAATGTTTCTTTTTAGATAATTATTTGCATAATATTTTACATAATGATGAGATGTTAAAATGTAAGTGAGTGAGCTATTTGATTGGTAAGATTGTGATCCAATTAAATCATGTCACATCATTTGTTAACAAACTATTATGTAAGTTGTTATGTTCATGTAATACAACCGAAATACTAGGTCTCCATTTGGAAAATTTATAAGGATTATATTACTTATACATAAAAATTGTAAATAAGAGATTATATGAAATGACATGGAGGGAAAAAAAATTGGATAAAAAGGTTGACTGTTTTTCAAAGTAGCAAATGATGGTGTCACGTGACATTATGCAATCATTTGTTAAACCTTAATGTACATGTAGTAAAATCTAATTTACAAATGGGTTATAAATAAGAGTAGTAGTGGACCCATAAAATTTGAGAATATCAATGAGTAGTATTATAAATTAGAGTGTGTTCGATTGTCATGAAAAATATTTTCCTTCCTCCCAAAAAGAAAAAAGTATTTTTCTTAAAAATAAGAAAAACTAAGCATATTTTCAAACATTGAAAAATATTTTCAATGGAAAAAATAGCAATAAAAAATTCAAAGTAGGAATTTGGGGGGAAACTAACATTTTTCATGGAAAATAAATACAATCAAATACATCCTTAACATTTCACTTTGTTTGAATATATAAACTAAAAATAATGTTAAATGTACATTCTTTGATTGACATAACATTTTACATTGCCTTTGTTTATTGAAAATTGTGGACAAGAAAACTATTTTTGTTTTAAAATTGTTTAATAATGATTTGTTATGTGACACAATATAAAAAATGATACAAAACATAATGTACATGTAAACTAATTCATAAATATGATGTTTGGTGTGGATTAAAATTAAATTTTTAGTAAATTGTGATAAAAGTTTTTGAAATGTGAGATTGAAAAGTTATGAGACTCGTGATAGGTGTGATTAATATTTATTATTTGATTTTGATTTGGATTAAAAAGGGACCAAATAGGGGCAAATTGTGTCCAAATGGGTGCTAAAATTTTGCTTGACTTCACAAACATTTAGGGGGTATTTGACACTCATTTTAGTAGAAAAATGTGTTTTTGAATAATGACTGATGGAAGAATGTGTGGTTAAAAAAGAAGAATTTTTAGGTTTATGTATAATGTTATTTTATTGATAGAATGTGTGGTTGAAATAAAAAAGAGAAAAAGAATGAGAATGAGAAAAAAATGGGTGTCAAATGGGGGTTAACAAAACAACATAGGATAACTATAATATTTTAAAAAGACGAGGAGAATTGTGTAATTTGGCATCCAAAGAAAAGGAAAATGGAGGGAACAAATCACCCACTCTATTCAACTTTTAACGTATCTTTCTCCTTGAAACATGCACTAAAATTATCTGCACTTTTTTGACTTTTTGACCCATGCTTTTATCAAAATGGTCCCTACACAAACTTTTTTTTCTTCTGTCTTTTTTGACAATGTTCTTCCTTCTATTTTNAAAAAAATGGGTGTCAAATGGGGGTTAACAAAACAACATAGGATAACTATAATATTTTAAAAAGACGAGGAGAATTGTGTAATTTGGCATCCAAAGAAAAGGAAAATGGAGGGAACAAATCACCCACTCTATTCAACTTTTAACGTATCTTTCTCCTTGAAACATGCACTAAAATTATCTGCACTTTTTTGACTTTTTGACCCATGCTTTTATCAAAATGGTCCCTACACAAACTTTTTTTTCTTCTGTCTTTTTTGACAATGTTCTTCCTTCTATTTTTGAGAGTGATTTATGTTATTATTTTTACAAGGTATATTTGTAATAGGGTATTTAGTTCGACTCCTAAATTAATTTTTTTAATCATTTAATTTAAGTCAAAACTAAATGACTTTCGATTCATTACCATCTCTAACATTCAATCCAAACGTGGCTCCACCACTACCATTACATGATATGTGCACGGTTCCCATCAAGTTTGATTTTTGTTGCAAATTTTTGATAGATGAGAAATGAAAGAGGTTCTAGCCTCTACTGACTTCAACTCACCACATTCAATTGCTTTGTGATTGTTTGATAACTAAACAACAACCATTACATGGTTGAAACTTACATATTAACATGTCTTGAAATTACGATGTATTGATCCGGTGATTGCATCATATTCCTTATCTTTTTGTCCCAATGCGTGTAATGAAAAAGGTATGGAGAGAAAATTATCTTTGTTCTTGAATGACAAAAAATGATTAGAAAAAAAAAAAAAAAAAAAAAAAAAAAAAATCAGGAAGGAATTGAGATTTGTTGTTCTATTATTGCATCTTTAAAAGGTTTTTGGGTCCAAGTGTTGCACATTTTGCACCTTTTCATTCAATAATCCTTTTGCATTTTTTTTCCCCGAGTATTTGCATCCTTTTTAAATGTCATGGATTTTGGATAAATGATTACATCCAAAAGTTATATATAGGACCTTCCAGTTTGCCATTTGATCATTCAATTCCCCAAACATTCTTCATCGAAATTATGCAAATATTTCCTCTCTAGAAATTTCAGCATTTTTTTCTCAAGTGAGTGCAGATTAGTGTTTGTCAGTTCCATTGTTTTGAACAAAATCCGTTCTATCGTGTAATGCAATTGCTTGAAAATCTGCAGCACCGTAGGACGAATAATATTTTTGAAAAATAGCATGAAATCACTACTCATAATTTGATTGTCATGAAAGTGTATTGTGTTTACCTATGAGTGATGATATTCAATGTTAAAATCGACTAAGTATTGTCAAAATGTTGACATCATAAATCGGACTCAAAATA
>CAIGRL010024564.1:0-50839 GCA_903798325.1 Fraxinus xanthoxyloides
AAATGAGTACGTAAAAAAAAAAAAAAAATTGGAGAAAATGTTTGTCAAATAGGGGCTAAGCCTATGTTTGTCCCCATTTTTCCAAAAGCTTATTTTTTCAAAACTCATTTCCAATCACACATTTTGGTATAAAATAATTTCATATGGAAACTTAAAATTTTTCTTACTTTTAACAACATATTCTTCAATAAAATACTATTCTAAAATACATTTTGGCCAAAAAATAGAACTCGAACAAGAATATGATATATATAATTAGATTCCTAGAGATCTATCATATTGTTGATTACCACCGCCAGAATTGATTGAAAATAATCGAGCAACTGAGATCACGAATTGGAAGTTATCGTCACAACATATCAGAATTTTTGAATGTGGTGGCTAACATTGCAGAGTTGTTGTATGGTATTGTTGGCGAAGGTCTTTGAGTTCGATCCGAAAGATTTTTAAATCACAATAGGTGGTAGTTAACATTGTATTGTTTCTCTATCTTTCTACATTTTAATTTATGAAACGGTGATGAAGCTTCAATCGCGACTTGCTGTGATGAAAATTGAAGAGCTTCATTAGCCTACATATCATGATATTGAAAAGATCCATTGGCATGTAAATTGTGAATTGATGCAACAGAAATTGAAAAGACCCATTGTTACTTGTAATATTGATTTAATGGCTTATGGCCAATTTTTTATGATATGTAACATATTGATATGGATCTACGACCCATGCACTATGACATGTGACCTATAACATGTAAACAGTAACATGTGATATTGATCCAATGACTTGTAACTAATTCTCTTGAATTTGTGACATGTGGACATTGATCTGTTACCTATACAATATGACATGTGACATGGTACATTTGAACCATGACATGTGAACTTGAATTTGTGACTTGTTATCTGTGCCAAAGACATATAACATTTGATATGTACCTATTTAATTTTGATCTATGGCTTATGACCCATGAAGTGCGACATGTGAACTATAACTCGTGAACATAAATAAGTGATCTGTGACCAATTCTATTTGATTTGTGTCTTGTGGACATTGTTTTATGACTTATGCACAATGACCTGTAACTTGTGAACAAATTGTGAGTCATAGTTTAATTGGTTAGAACTTAAAAAATTGTAAGTAAAAATTACAAAATTAATTGCAATCTCATATATTTTTAGATCAGATATTATTTATTGGTCACAAATTAGTTATTTTATCGATCACAATCACCTAAATAATTGATCACAAACCCTCCAACAACCCCACCTAAACCACCTTCATCGCCACCACCACTACATGTACAAACAATATCAATCCACCATCTCCTCCATCTCCATCTCCATCTCCACCACACTAGAACCACCCTCACCAAAAAATTCCTAAACCCATCACCCATGGCAGACACCACCCCAACGACCTTGTAGCGACACCAAAGCAAAGAAACAGCGATGGTTGTAATCAGCAACCGATCCACAACAAACTACCAACCAACTCACAACAGACACTACTCTAACAACTACGGTCACAACCACCAACCAACCATAATAGACACGTCGCACGTAGATCAACACTAGCTCGTTGGTGCCTCGAAGCGAGGCGCCTCTACACAATGTCGACATTGCCTTTGCTCGTGGCGTCGATTGCCAAAATAGAAAGGATGGGGGAGAAGGTAGAGAGGATAGAGTGATTAAGAGAGAGAAGAAATGATCGAGAGTGTAGAGATAGTGTATAAATTAATTTATATATTAAAATATAGAATTATCACCTTATTTTTGTATAAACAAACTTTATACTTGATTTTTGAATTGTAATATTTAAAAATCTATTTTCACGTAGAATACCATTTTTTGTGTAAAAATATATTTTCTAATAAATGATTTTTTTTTTTTTTAAAATGTATGGTTAAAAAGTAGGTAAAAAAATAAATTTGTGTGTAAAATTATTTTATTAAAAATGAATTTTAAAAAAAAATAATGAAGTTTAAAAGAATATGGCTCAAACATGAACTTCATATTTTTGCAAAAAAATATTTTTGAAGAAGAATCTATTGAAGCTTGAGTTTACTACCATTTAACGCAATATTACTAAGGCTCACGAGCTGAAGACCACATCCTCTTCTGAAAAGAGGCAAAGTGAACAGTTACAAAAGGAAAGCAAAAGGTTGCATATTGACAATGTTGAAGAAAGACGAAAGTGAGGCAGTCAAGCCTCTAAAAAGGAAGAATAAAAGGGTCGGATCTATTTATTTGGGCCAATCGTTGCCGTTAAAGGTCATTACCCCTCCATTCCTATTAGAGTTATTTTCTCTTTTCACCTGCCTCCCCCTTACAAGCCTAAAAGAAATATCAGTCATTCGCTCCAGTTTTAACCTCAACTTCGACTAAGGAGGCTACCTCTATCTAGATAGAAGAAATATATGAACTTAACGAGAGTGGGCAAGGCACAAAACTTTATGGGGACAATATTGAGGACCTCATGGAAGAGGTGATCATTATGCTTCCGCCGGAGATGGTTGTGTTGGAAAATTCTAACATATTTGGAGCCACACATAATATATTAAAATGTGTGGTGCTATTATTTAAAAAATATTAGTCAATTAAAGTGATCCAATAAAGTTATATTTTGACTAATGAGTATTAGATTTCATGGAATTAAATTGTAGAGACCAGAATTTTGTTTTAGATTGATGAAGATGTCGATTTGAAATAAATGAAAGATAATAACCATTAGATTTGAAATAAATGAAAGATAATAACCATTCATTATCTTATGGTTATATGGGGTCATGATCCCCAGTTGTTGGTGTTATTGAGTTTCTCTACATCTCTATCAATAGAGAGCAAAATCAATAGTGGAGACCACCAATCAATTGGAAGATCTAACTCATTCAGACAAAAANATTTTGACTAATGAGTATTAGATTTCATGGAATTAAATTGTAGAGACCAGAATTTTGTTTTAGATTGATGAAGATGTCGATTTGAAATAAATGAAAGATAATAACCATTAGATTTGAAATAAATGAAAGATAATAACCATTCATTATCTTATGGTTATATGGGGTCATGATCCCCAGTTGTTGGTGTTATTGAGTTTCTCTACATCTCTATCAATAGAGAGCAAAATCAATAGTGGAGACCACCAATCAATTGGAAGATCTAACTCATTCAGACAAAAAATCATACATCTATGGATTGAGGTACGCTTCCGTTTTTATTTTGTTGTTCTCATTGATTTCAACATGGATGGTTTTATATGTATGGAAATGATTTGAAAATTTTAGGGTTTTGTAATATTTTGGATCGATAATCATTTTCCGTCTTTCTATCAGATTGCTACTGCGTATGTTCATTATAAGTATTGGACATATAGGTAGTAGAACCACATATTCATCTGTGATGCTGATCACCTCTTAGAGATGGGTAACGTTTGAACGGCCCGAGCACTTGGAGATGGACATGGCTGCCCAAGATCTCCTTTGCCATCTATAGAACCATAATAAAGTGCTAGTAGATAAGGTTAAAGCCTCTGCTAGCTAGGAGAAAGAATTTAAAAGGGCTAAGGTTGCTATTGAAAAGGACAGAGGTGGAAGTAAAGTTGGACTTGGCGGAGTTCAAAGTGAGCCATTTGAAGAAAGAATTGTATGATAACGAGTGCAAGGTGGCTGCTTTGACCAATCGAATGATCACCAGCGCATCATTGCTACGGCTTTGGAGGCCTCCAGTAAAGAGAAAGATAAGCTGAGGGAGCAAGTGGAGGCTCAAAGGAAATTAAATCCTTAAAGGTAGAACTGGTAATGGTTGGTAATGAGGATGAAGCTAAACTAGTGGTTGTGGCAAATGTAGTGATAAGGTAACTTGTTTTTCATTTCATTGAACAATGTAACTGCTTTGGCTTTTTCATTTGTAATCGTTTTGATTGATGAACTTTATTCCTTCCAAGTGTTATTATTATTATTATTTTTAAATTTTGATGTATGCATGTTACTTTGCTTTCGAGTGTTTTTACCTTGTCACATGTCCAATAGCTCCGCGTCTTCATTAATTTGACCTAACCTATTTAAGTAATCATGGTGACCTTGGATGGGCCAAGTCGATTAAGTAATTGTATAGCCTCGGACCCTCATAGTAAACTTGACGCCTTAGTTAATTGGGCAATTGAAGCCTCAAATTTGATGATAATTTTTATGTTTACCAGAAAAAAGAGATTTGCTTTGTAGGTTTCGAGGCGGGATACCTTTGGAATGTTCCACACCTCTCATTTCAAAGCGAAAAATTCGTTCTTGCGTGGTTGATGATTCATCTACGTCAAGGGAATGATTTCTCCTTCCTAGGTTTTGAGGTGTGCTCCCTTTGTAATGTTTCACACCTCTTCTATTGAAAAGAAAAATGATTCCTTGTATGATGGATGATTCATCCATATCAAGGGGTATGAGAAATGCTTCATAAGTTTCGAGGTGGGCTCTATGAATATAAGTGTGAAATCTACACTTATCTAAGTCACCAAAAGTGGCTTTTGTTAGCGCTATTGTGAATTTAATACTTAATTATTTGTGTTTTAGATTGTGTGAGGATAAATCTCGAGATCGGAACAAATATTGAACAAGAAGGACGAGATTGAATAAAATCTATAGCTCTGAGGATCAAATTCCACATTTTAGAAATTGAAGGACTTGAATTGAAACAAACGAGGATCGATGCTTACAATTAATGGATGTAAGGACTAAAATGCTTGTTTCGAAAGATCGGTGATTGTTGGTGCAATTATATTATTGATATAGCTAAATATAGAGATTAGAATGGAATATAATTTGATTGGCAGAAGATTCCTTTTTGAAAACATAAAAAAGCCGGCAGTTGATTACAGAAAGGAAATGAGACAGCAAGAAGAAGTAGACAACAGAGAACAAGAAGAATAAATACCAGACTTTTGTGGTAAAATCCATTAATATTTGTGCAAATTTTTTTGGAATTAATCAAGTACACTCATCAATTTATCGGGAGATTCCCAATACAAAAGGAAGTAAATGAATGACAATTGTGGGAATTCGTATGGCGAAGATCAATAATAGTTCCGAGTGATTTTTATCTTGTTTATTGTAAATAAATCCAGAAACGTCTTTTAACCTTTATTTGTTTTATTTCGACATTATGAGTAACTAGATATGTGTGTTTAATGTGTCAAATTGCTTGATCACAAATTGATCGATTTATGATAGTATTGAGACCCATACGTGATGTATGATTCTAGCTTATAGACTATACAATTTATATAGAATTCCTATAGATTAAGCATTCATATGTATATGAATTTACATAGAGATTAAATTTGGACATATGAATAAAATTAGTTTAACTCGAAAGAGATCATTAGCTATAATGGGTTTATTCAATCGTTAACACATATGAAAAATGGTTGAATGAATTGGAATAGATGAATGTTAAACAAAAATCAAAAATCCACTTAATCTCATAATCCTTTCAACTATAATTAAATAGATTACCTTAGTTATTTTAGTTTTAACTTTAGATACAAGACATAGTTTGAATTGATAATTTGCTAGCATTTTAATTTTAATTGAAGTTATGTTATTTAAAAATTTACAGTAAATAGTAGTCTTTGCAGGATGATACTTGAACTTAAAAATCCGTATGACTACTTGTCCCGATTCGTACACTTGCGAAATAACACGAACAAACTTTTGGAGTCGTTGTCAAGGACTACTTTATTTGCTTTAGTTTTTATTAATTAATTTTTGCTTTTATTTGAACTATTGTTCTTGTCTTTTCTTTTCAGGTTTCCATGCATGCAAGTTCGACAAACAATGATCTAGTACCATTTGATTCTAAAATCAAGCACACTTTTAAAAAGAGAATTACGTAACGACATGAGAATCTCATGGCGGAATAAAACGTGGCTTTGCAACTGACACAAATTGAACAATCAGTTGAAGTTCATGAGGATGACTTACTGCTCGGGCAATTCATCACGCTACATCTTGGCGCCAAACCAGTCAAGCATTATATATCCTACAGTTGGGCAATTGAACTTTCAATTGAGGATAACCATTATTCTACTATTTCTAAACGAATTATCCTTTTATGGAAAGTCTATGAGAATCTACATAATCATGTCTCATGCTTCTTGCATATCTTCCAAAATTATAATTTTCATAAAGTATTCGATGGAACAATCAAATTGAGACTCTTCTCACATACACTTCGTGATACAACAAGAGAACGGTTGGATTTCTTATCAGGGGAAGCATTAGGACCTGGGATGATATCTTATGTAACTTCGTCGAGAATTGAATCCTATTACTTTAAACATCCTACTTTTCTTGTTGGTTTCCCTCATTGGACTTGATGGCCTTGAAAAAACTTGGCTAAAGCATATTCTAGGGCACCTACATACCCATTTGTGCCTACATCCAGTAGAGGAGCTAATGCATTGTTCAGTTTTACTTGATGATGTTTCTCATCTTGGTGGCATCATCGTTGTAACACTCCAAAATTTCATAAACACTGGAACGTTGTTAAAAACTCAATTTTCTTTACGTTAAAAGTGAAAACGATGCAAATAAAAATATAGCATTATTTTCAACAATAAATATCAACTAAAACATGGAATCTAAATTTCTAAAAAAATATTTAAATATAATCAGTTAACTAATTAATAAACGTGTCTTTGAAGAAACAAACAATCTAATAACTAGGAGGAAAAAAAACTTAGTTTTTCATTTCTTCAATCCACTTGGTAGTCCGTATCACCATCTTGCCACAATTTCAATCGACCCGAACTAATCTGTAAATTTTTGTAAGAATGAGTATTTAAAAATACCAATAAGATACATACAGTTTTCATTCATAATTATATAACAATAAAAAAATACTTCATACTACTCTTTTCTTATAGAGTATATTGGTGACCAACCAACGCACCCATCTTACGTTATCTTAAATTCTTGGAGGATTTCATATCTCTTAAAAAAGAACCCAAAAATCCATTGACAATTCGTGCAAAAAATTATTGAATATAAAAGTATAAGAAAACAAAAAACTTGTATAAAAGTATTTTACCTTGATTTTGAAAGGTTGAATAAAATCTTGCACGTAAAAGTTCTTCAATTATTTTTCTATACTTTTTCCTCTCTCGCTCGCTCTCTACTGTGGCTCTCTTATTTGTTGTGGTGAAATAATGAGAATTCCTACAGTATTTATAGTTGAAATACTCAATTGAGTTTGTATGCAATAAGAATTGAAAAACATTATAATATAAGAAACTTGAAAAAGAATTGATTTCAAATAATAGAATTATGATCGTTATTAAACTCTATCAAATTAAGATCACAATTAAACTCTATACAAATCACAAAAAGATTATCATTATCAAAATCAATATTTATCATCTCACATGTGGCTACCATAAAAATTTAAATCATAAACCAAGTTTAATTAATTACTATTCATATAATTAAATCTTTCATATTAAAATAGGACACATGGGCAACATGGACTTTGTTTAAAAAAATGACATTTGAATTGTACTACACTATTGTTTTCATATGAAATAAAATCACGTGTGGTACGAATTAAAAGAGGGAAATAATTTTACTAAATTAATATTCAAGAACCCACCAACTTTATCAACCTATTATTCTTTCAAACGGACTTAACTTGTTGTAGTCTAATCGAAAATATTTTTTCTCGTGTTGAAAACTCCTAATTAATCACGAGCTACAAAAGAGTCCAATATCAATACACTTATTTATTTTTCCTCTATCAAAATCTAATTATTTGGTCAAATAAAAAGAATTTGAAATATACTTTACTTTAATCCTCCAACTTTTCAACAATCTCCACTCCTTAAGAAAATTTCGTCTTCGAAATTACTTTAGTTAGTCCTGACCATTAACATAATTACAATATATCATAATATAAACCAAGAAAACTCATAATCATGATAAAAAAAAAATAACGTTTCATTTCATACGTTGGATCAATTGGAGAGTGACCGAATAATGAGCGTCGCATGCCAATAATTTTTTTCATATCATTACATGTTTTAAAATGTTGCAAAATTATAATTTAACTCATAAATCTCATAAAAATATTTTATTTATCATACATATCGTCTTTCTTCTTCTTTTATGCATCACTCGAAAATTAGAGCTAAACACGTAAATATTTATGTCTAAAGCATGTACAATAATATAATAACAATTTAAACTTAAACTATCATTAATTCAAAATATATCAAAAATATTATTATTTAAAATAAATTTGAAATCAATTTAAAATTATTATTTAAATCAATTAAAAACAAACATTTAACCTCAAAAAAGTTAAAAAAAAATATTCATTTTGTAACAGTCCGTCACTGTTCACGTGAATAGTGCCGAACTGTTCACTTAAATATTTTTTTAATTCACAGGAAAATCGACATTTGCTCTTATACCAACTTTAACATCCAAAAATATCATAAACATTGGAGTGTTACCAAAAATTCAATTTTTTTTTTTTATATTAAAAGCGAAAACGATCCAATAAAAATATAACATTATTTTCAGCAATAAATATCAACTAAAACATAGAATCTGAATTTCTTACAAAAAAAAAACTAAATATAATTAGTTAACTAATGAATAAACGTGTTTTTGAACAAATAAACAATCTAATAAACTAGAAGAAAAAACTTAATGTTTTTATTTCTTCAATTCCTCTTACAGTTTGCATCACCATCCCACCACAATTCCAATAGACTCGAACTAACCTGTAAAATTTTGTAAGAGTGAGTATTTAAAAATACCAACAAGATACGTGCAGTTTCCATACACAATTATATAACAATAAGATAAACATTTAATACCACTCTTCTCTTATAGATTAGATCGGTGACCAAGTGACACACCAATATTTGGTCATCTTAAATTCTCGAAGGACTTCATATCTCTTAATAAACCCGAATGTCTACTGTCAACTCGTGAATAAATTATTGAATATAAAAGTATAAGGAAACAAACCACTTGTACAAAAGTATTTTACTTTTAAAATTTATTTGTTCTATATGCTATATATTGATATGTTGAAAAGTTGAAGGATTAAAGTAAAGTATTTTTTTTTTATTTCGACCAAATAATTAGATTTTGATAGAGGAAAAATAAGTGTATTGATATTGAACTCCTTTTGTAACTCATAATTAATTATAAGTTTTCAACACGAGAAAAAATTATTTGGGATTAGACTACATCAAATTAAGTCCGATTAAAAGAATAATAGGTTAATAGGCACGTGGCCAACATGTACTTGGTTTCAAAAAATGACTTATGCTACATTCTAGTAAGGCATGCTGAAACTCTACCGCTTCGCGATGATATGTTCAACGGTGAGCTGCGAGAGCTCAAGGGTCCTTTCTTTGCTCTTCATGGATTTATTTCATCTTCTCTTCCACTCATTGTGGGTGGACGCCCTTTTTATTCAAATATGGGTCTTCTAAGTAGACTTTTCTCTTCAAAGTTTATCCTTTTCAAGAAAAAAATTGAAACACTGAGAATGAAGAACACTTAGAACTTTTTTTTGAAACTTATTCTTTTTCTTTATTCAAGAACAAAGCATTTTCAAAGGGAACGAGAACACACTTTTCGATAAGCTTTTTCTAACGGGGTTTGTTCGTGGCTAATACTATGGTTTCCCACAGATGGTGTCAATATTTTGACCGCGATTTCTTCACGGGTGACATAGCCAACCGATTTCGACTCCACTCACGTTCACACGTATGTATCATGTACACTTGGACAAACCGTTAGAAGTACGTGAGCTTTTCTAGAGGTGGGAAAGGCGAGTGTGAGCCCTCTGATGGTCAAGTTAATCAACTTGTATAAGCACATTTGGTGGTCAATGGATGGAAGACATGAACCACAATAATGCGTAGCATCGGGGGTTGATGAAATAGAAATGAGAGAGCAATATTATTATTGGGACTGTATAATTGCATTTATTTCAAATGACACTAAATGTGAGCTTTTATAGTAGAAGATGTGGAATAGCTACCGTTGGGATGAGAAGACACCTGGCCTCTTTTTGATGATCGAGAAGTTTTTTACTAGGTATCACTCCATCAATCCTAGGTTTAGGGACATTCAATGTCTGAAAATTCACCATTGTAAAGTCTGGGCATGACCTCTACAAAGTAGATTGACAAGTTGATTTGCAGGCATTTTCCATATAAACGTCATATCAATTAATCACAAGATGATCTTGTATAGAAGATCTCTTGAAATAGATGAAACAAGAGACTCCTTCTCACATTAAGAGGGTTATCGCCTCAGATTTACTCTACAGTAGGTTTATAGCACCTTGCCTAGGTCATGGATGGTCGACCCCTACATGGCACCTTGGATGAGGTGATGCATCACTTTGACTACCATAGTTTATGGCCTCAGTTAGGCTAGGTAAGATAGTGATAGAGTGCGGGTCTAATTAGACTTACTGTTGGCTACCACATGTCGACAATTGAAGCCTTATCCGACGAAGCTTAATGAAATACATTATTATTGTGGATGATGTTGTACTTATATTTTAGTACCATGTTTATACAGAGTTTCAAAATGACCCTGATTTTAAGGGTCATACTGTAAGTTGCCCTATATATAATTAATAGTGCATTTTGTACATTTATTCGGGATATATTACTAAACCAATGTTTAATCCCCATTATTTTCAAAATACATTTTTCCCTTTCTTCTTTTCAACAACATATTTTTCAATAAAATAATATTACACGCAAATCCAAGAATTTTCTTATTTTTTTAACCACTCATTCTCTATCAATTGCTATTCCAAGGGCATTCTTAGGATAAAATGGGGCTCAAACAGACACTAAACTTTTACGTTGTCAAAGTATTGAATTCTACTTAACCTAGGGTTAATTTTCATTTGTTGCAGTGTTGGACCTATTTTTAAACAATTGGAAAAGAAAGAAGGATCAGTGGGCCATTGGATGGAAGTTTGGGGGATCAAATTCCACACTTAGCAAATTGAAGAACTTGAATTAAATTAAAGAAGACAAGGGTTGCACAAATAAATTGACTCACGGGACTAAATTGTATTGATTATAAGCATGGAGGTCTTGGTGAGAAACATTATATCAAATGGGCCTAAAAACCAATTCGAAAAGGGTAGGTCCAATTGCAAGGGGATTCTTTTTTTTTTTGACTCCCAATTGGACAGCAAGTGCGGCTGATTGGTATTGAAGAGGGGGATTATGCACATGTGAAGCAAGATGGTAGAAACACAAGGAAATTATGCCGCAATGCCCAGTCGTAAAAGAAGAAATAAAACTGTTGGCACTGTGGCGACAACAGGGTTCCCATTGTGGCACTGCGGTGCTAGCTTTGAGAGTCTCAACACCACCACCTTAGAGTTAAAAAATCAGATTTTTTGGAGAGTTTTTAGCCCAATCCATCATCAACTCGTCTTGAAACTTCAAAATACTATAAATATAACCCTAAAGACCACATTTCAAGGAGGAATTCATTGAGTCAAGAACTATAATCCCACAAGGCAAAGAGCAAGAAATCAAGGAAAAATAAAAAACAATATCACAAAGGAGATTGAAGATATACCAAAACTAGTTTCTATTCTCTTATCTATATTGTTTTATTTGAATTTCATTATTTCTATGGCTTATGTTATGAACTAAATAATTCTTCTAGGGCTTGATTGGCCAAAACTCGAGGATATGATTTGATGTTATTGTAGTTATTTCTATGAAATTTCCCTTTCTGATTATTTGTGTTATTGATTTAATGTTTTCAATTAATTGACCACTAATTGAATGATTAGACGTTATTCAATTCCGGTAAACGAGAGAGGGGAATTTAAGCGTGATCATAACAGTAACACAAGTTAGATTTTATGGGTTTCAAGAAAAATTGTAGAATTTAGGAAGCTTGTTGTATCTAAGAATCACGATCTTGATAAATCTTGATTTTAATTTGGAATATAAATATTGAAATTAATTTTTAGGATTAATTTTTACCTGACACTTGAGAGAGGGGGTAGAATTACATTAGTGTTCTTACTTATAAACATGAAAAATAGATTAGAGGTAACTAGGTTCTTGAAATCATATTTGATGGTCAGGTGAAATCATACCCTAGGATCCTCCATATTGATTAATTTATATGACTTGCTTTTATTTATTGAATTTGTTACAACCGTCCCTAATTTAGTTAAAACCATTGATTTGAAATTGTGTTCATCTAGATATAATAACAACTACACAATTATAGTACTCGGTATAAATTAAATATCAATATTAGGATGTTCGACATCCTAACTCCATTACTATATTACAAAATTTGATAATGTGCACTTGCAGTGTAATTACATTATGGAAATCGCGTGACGAGTTTTTGGAGTCGCCGGGAATTGTTTTATTTCATTTTTACTAATGTTATTACTAAATAGCTTTTGTTTGAATTTAGATTTTTTTTCTTTTAAATAGTTTTCTTGTTCTTTGTTTTAGGTTTATGTGAAGATCGAGGAGGGCTGGACTACTACCCATTGATCTTGATCTGGAAAGAACTTTAAGATTTTTAACGGGTATTAGAAGAAACAAACTCGAAGCAATGGCAGAACAAATAGCAAATCAAAACAATCAACATCGTGCTATAGACAATGTTAGGCCGTTGTTAATGACAACTACTCCAATATTGCATGCCAAACTTTGGCTGCAAATAACTTTGAACTGAAGACATGATTGATACACATGGTGCAACAAAATATGCTATACCATGGAGATAAATGGCTTTACCATGAAGATTCCATGGTTCCTTTTTCTTGATAGCATCTATTTTCTTGAATCTTGAAATCTGCGATACCATAAAGATGAATGGTGTTACAAAAGAGGCTATCAGACTCTATCTATTTTCTTTCTCATTAAGGGATAAAGATAAAGCATGGTTCCAATCATTGCCATATGGATCCATCACAACTTGGGAGGGGTTAACTCAAAAATCCTTCACCAAATTTCCCCCCTTCCATTGTAGCTCAATTGCAGAGTGAAATTGGCTAGTTCAGACAAGGAGACTTTGAACCATTCTATGAGAATTGGGAGAGATTTAAAGATTTACTTAGAAGATGCCCTCATCATGGTTATCAGGATTGGATACAAATGAAAATCTTCTACAATGGGTTGAATGGTCAGACAAGGATAGTAGTTGATGCTGCAACAGTAGGTACTTTGATGTCCTAGACCATAGATATTGCTTACTCCTTACTGGATAAAATAGCTACCAATAGTTATCAATGCCAAGTGATCACTCAAATGTAAATAAGGTTGCTGGTCTTTATCAGGTGGATACCATTACAGCCCTTGTAGCTCAGATGTTATTACCAACAACCCAAATAGCTATATTAACTTCATAGACAAACTCAGAAGAAATCAGATTGTAGCATGGCTACTTCCATTTCATACCATGAGTTTGAGTCTTAGTCAGAGAAGGAGCAAGTTCAGTATGTGAATGAAACTTCAATTAGAGATGAAACTGCTTATCAAACTAGTAACATATAGAACTATGAAACCATAAGAACTTCTTATGGTAACAATGCGAACATGTTGCAACCACCACTTGGGTCTAATAATCAGGCTTTTGAAGAAAAACCATTACTGGAAGACATCTTGGGACCTTTATTTCAGAGATAAGGATGAGACTCATTAAGGGAGAGACCCACATGGGAGCTACAATAAAGAATTTAGAAGTACATATTGGTCAACTCGCAAGTGCAATAACCTTCCAACAAAAAGGGAAGTTTCCTAGTGACACATAGGTCAATTCAAGGGAGCATTGAAATGCCATCATATTGCGGAGTGGAAAAGTAGTTGACGAGAGCAAGCCTATAGAGGCTTTGATTCCTATACCTGCTTCAGATCATGTTAAAGATAAAGTGGTTTAAGAGAAGATGGTAGAGGTGGAGGTAACAAAGAAGACTTCTAAGCCTAACTTAATTTCATTCCCAGATAATCCACCAATCTTGAAGTTACAATTGCCATATCTACAGAAATTCCTAAAGAAATTTGATGAGCAGTTTGCAAAATTCTCGAAAGTTTTCAAGAAGGTCGACATTAACATTCCTTTCGCACATGCTTTGGCACAAATGTCGAATTATGCAAAGTTCCTAAAGGAAGTGATGTTAAATAAAAAAAAGGTTGGTTGAATTTGAGATAGTTAAGTTGACGAAGAATATAGTGCCGTTCTCTAGAATAATCTTCCTCAAAAACTAAAAGTTCCGAGTAGCTTTATTATTCCATGCACAATTGGCACTTATATATTTGATAAGACTTTTTATAATCTAGGGGCTAGCATCAACCTCATGCTCCTCTCCTTATTCAAAAAATTGGGATTGGAAAAGTAAAGCAGACTACCATCGCTTTGCAACTAGCTAACGGATCCATCATTTACCTAAGATGTATTAATGAAGATGTATTAGTGAAGGTAGACAAGTTCATCTTTTCGATGGATTTTGTGGCTTTAGATATGGAAGAAGATCAAGAATTACCATTGATTCTTGGTCGGCCTTTCTTGGCAACTGGAAGAGCATTGATTGATATACAAGGAAGAACATTAACGTTGCGGGTTAATGAAAAGCAAGTAATATCTAACATCTATCAAGCAAATGAAGTCTAAGAAAATGTCAACACTTGCCACATGGTGGTCCAATCAATTGATACAGTGGAGGGGACCAAAGAAATGGTGGATTTCATCCTAGCTCAAGAGTCGATCCACCTTACAAAAAGAAGAACTACATTGAAAAACCTTTGAAACCTCTCAATATTATCAAGTCAAAAGAGATTTAGAAGACTATACCGGAGTTGAAGCTGCATCTTAATCTAGTGGCCATACTATATTGAAGAGATGTTTAAAGCCGATGAACAAGTTTGGAAACATGAGAGAAATGCCACCCGACGATCCAACTTAGGCATTTCGGTTATGTCAAATTATGACATTAAAGAAGCGTTCTTGGGAGGCAACCCAAGCTTTCTATCTCTATACCTCTTAGTTTTTGACATTAGTATCAAATTTTAGTTAGTCATGAGTTTATTTTTTTTTGTCTTCCTTGTTATGTAGGAAATCTCAAGTTTGGTGGAGAAGATAGAAGAAGAATCCGTCAAATCCAACATCATAGCACTAAGAAGTCATTGGCAATGCAGGCAATTTAGGGAAGTTCTTCTCATTCTCCTTTAATTTTACATTGGGAAAAATGTTTGTTTAAGTTTGGGGGGTGAAATATAAGTTGTCTATTATTATTATTATTATTATTATGTGCTATTTAAAAAAAATTGCATACTTGTGTGAGTTGGATAGAATTGTTGGCAATGATGCATATATTTGGAGATATGAATTAGTTGCGAATTATGACTTGATTATATGCTCGAACTAAAGTTTTACATATCTTTGCAAAATTTGACATAAATGCACACGAATGGGGTATAACATTGGACATGAATATGTTATTTCATAAATGATATATGTTGAGTTTACTACCCTATAAGCTGTATCCAAACAACTAGTAAACCAGAATTTGCATCCTTTAACCGACTTTAGGATAGTTTAGATGGTTGAATTGTTGTAGAGAGACATGAGTGTAGATGTAGATTCTGTGCATTCTAAAATTTGTGTGGACTGTCTGAGACCTGTAGGATGAAAATTATGTGAAAACCTTAAGTTAGAGATCGATTCCCGAGAATGAGTGTTTAATAAATGACATTGCACTAATCAATGCATGAAAGGGACAACGTTGCCTTGTTGTGAATCTACTCTAAAAAAATGCCAATAAGGACAAATATGATAAACCCATGTTGAAATGTCTCTTTGTAGCCTTTATGACTCAAATAAGCTGTTGGAATACGAAAGCGAAATTATCCAGAAATTAAACATTCTCTTAAATTCTATCAAGATCATCTAGTCATTTACATGTATGTTATACCAAGAATTAGAGATTTTGGTTTTTATCTAAGTTCGATAACCAATTCCAGAACTTGATCTGAATTACGAACTTTCAGCTTTTTGGATCACGAGCTTCCAACTTCTAATTGCAAGAACTTGATGCTTCAAACTTCCAAGTCTTCTGTGGTGTTTTTCGAAGTCAAGACTAAACCAGTAGATGGGCATCTTCTTTTAATTAAATCAAGAAACTAATTCTTGTATTAAACAATAAGAAAATATGATTTTTTCCCCTTTCTCCAAATTTGAGTTCTATGGAATTATGTATTACGATTCTTATATAATTCTATGTACATCTAATCTCTATTTATAAAGATAAAAGAACGTTCCAATCCATGTAGAATAATAATTCCAATATCAAATAGGAGTCTTAATTAAAATCCAAGTAGGAGTTTTATTTAAAGCTTAAATCCGATTAGTTTACATTTAAATACATGTGTCCTAAACTTCAATTACAATTAAGTTTACAACTTTATAGTAATTACAAGTAAGTACAAAACTTTAGTGTAATTACAATTAAGTCCAAAACTATTATAATTACCCTAATTAAATTCATTTACTTTATAGCGCTATCACATGACCTAATCAGACATATATTTTCCAAGCTCCAATAATTAGATGCTGTCTAGTCGACTCTAGAACACATAATCTAATTATTAGTTTTTTGTTTTTTCCACTAAAGGCAAAAGAGTGAACTCCCAAAATATATAAGATCATAGAAGCCAATAAATATGTAATACTTTCCTTTAACCTGCCATATATCTATTTTATCCGTGTCCGAGATTCGATAATTAGGTACAAACATAAAAGACCGTTTATCCCTCTAATTATTCACACTAACTTAGATACCATTTTTCTTCAACGGCCCTTTAAACAAGTCACAAATGTCGAAATTGAGTTATCGTTAAACATTAAGCTTAGATTTTAACCGTTCAATAGATAGTCACTCTACCCATTTTTAGGACGACGGTTCTCAACACAAATTCATGTTCTCTACTTCGCTCATTCTCAAGTTCCCAACTCATCAAGATATTTGACCAATCAAATTGATCTTACCCATTGATGAATCAAATAACCATTAAAATCACGAAAAGATATACATAACCCTGTCAAGAGATTTAGATGAAATACACAACGGTCAAGTGAAATTTAATTCTTCGCATGGTCATGCTATAGAATTAAACTCGACATGTGGTTTGTTTAATACACACCAAGTGTACTCGTATCACCTTTAACTTTTTATGTGGTAAGGACAAATCACAAACTCTAATAGTGAATCAGACAACACTACAACTTTCTATTACAAGGTGCTAACCTTTATACATAGGTAGTGAACAAATTTATTTATGATCAAAATATAAATTGTGTCGTACTGTACTTCTCAATGCAAATACCCAACTTATATTATCACAAGTGATTATAGGCACTTTAATTTGAATGCTCAATAATTAAATAAATACAATAAATGAAATAAAAATAATTTCATTTAATATAAGAATATTGTTATTTTTACATCAGTAAAATTATACTATATGGGCACACAATTCAAAAAATCTCCCACTTGCCCTATAGTATATGTGTCATGTCTTTTAACCCCATGCCTGGTAGATGTCCATCGAAAACCTTAGTATCGACTTTTGGTTAATGGATCCGTGAGGTTATCCCTCGTAGCCATTTTATTGGCAATCACATCTTCTCTACTAACTATCTCTCTCAAGAGATGATATTTCCGTTCAGTATGTTTACCCCTTTGATGACTCCTTAGTTTTTTAGCATTTTCCACTGTCCTACTATTATCACAGTACAATGTTAAGGGATGTGTAGATGCAGGCACCACCTTGATTTCTGTTAGGAATTTTTGAAGCCACACTACTTTTTTAGTGGCTCCACAAGCTGCTACATATTCAACCTCTATAGTGGAATTAGCAATACATGATTGTTTGATATTTCTCCAAATAATGGCCCTACCACCAAGTGTAAACAGCGACCCTGATGTAGACTTGTGTGAGTCCTTATCAACCTAGAAGTTTGAATTTGTATAAGCCACTGGAACAAGATCTGGCGATGAGTAAACAAGCATATAATTCCTTGTCATACGAAGGTACTTAAGGATATGCTTTACAACCACCTAATGTTATGGTCCAGGATTAGATTGATATCAACTCGCCATACCAACATTATAACAAATGTCAGGTCTAGTGCACAACATAGCATACATGAGACTACCTACTATCAATGCATAAGATATCCTACTTGTGCACTTAATCTCTTCAGGAGTCTTAGGGGACTGGTCCTTAGAGAGTTAGATTCTATGTCTAAAAGGAAAATTGCCCTTCTTGAACTTGCATGGCAAATCTGACAAGTATTTTGTTAATATATAAAGCTTAAGATAAAGCTATCTGCCTTTCTTTCGATCTCTTAAAATCTGAATGCCTAGAACATAGCTAGCTTCACATAAGTCTTTCATATGAAATTGTTGGGCCAAGCACGCTTTTGTAGATGATAACCCTCCCACATCATTTCCAATGAGTAGGATATAACCCACATAAAGTACTGAGAAATTACAAATTTGTCATGTACATTCTTATAGACACAGAGTTTGTCAAAGTTCTCATCAAAACTATATGTCTTAATCACTTTGTCAAATCTTTTGTTCCAAGATCTTGATGCATGCTTCAACCTATAAATGGACAGCTGAAGCTTGCAGACTTTGCTTTCAAGTCCATGTTCTATGAATCCATCTGGTTGTATGATATAGATACATTCCTCAAGATGACCATTTAAAAATGTTGTCTTCACATCCATTTGCCACACCTCATAATCAAAATGAGGTGCAATTGATGAGATAATACAGATAGACTTAAGTATAGCCACAGGCGAGAAGGTCTCCTAGTAATCAATATCTTCTCATTGGGTAAAATCCTTAGCCATTAGCCTTACTTTAAAATTTTCCACTTTCCCGTCTGCTCCTCTCTTTCTCTTATAGACCCACTTGCACCCGATGAGTTTTATCCCTTCTGGTGCGTCTATAAGTTCCCAGACCTGATTGGAATACATAGATTTCATTTCAGTATTCATAGCTTGTTACATTTACGTCATTCATAGCCTACTTATAAGAAGTCAGATCATCAAATTATTTTGTGGAGATCGCCTGGTTTGACTCTTTGCATAACAAGTATCTAGAAGGTGGTCTGATGACCTTCTGACTTTGTATAAGGGACGGTGGATCCCGAAACTGTGGCATCATTTGGAATTGTAATGCTTGTATTAATGTTGGTACCACCATTAGGTGATGCCATTAACTCCTCATTACTTTTAACGTTTATTTGATCTATGAGATTAGATGATTACTCATATTTCCCACTCAAATAACATTGGTTGGGTATTTCTGACACCAAAGATTATCTGTCACGAGGTTGCGTTTTTGGAATCGATGAGATGGAATTGCTCCCACTCATTTCTTCCAACATAACCTTACTCTTGGACTGACATTCATTAATATATTTATCCTCCATGAAGGCTGTATTTGTGCTAACAAAGACCTTCCTATCTAGAGGACTATAAAAATAATATCACATGATACCTTTAGGATATCCCACAAACAAGCATATCTCTGATCTAGACTCCAACTTTTCTACCTTCCATTTGAGCACATGAGTGAAACATCCCCAAATTTGAATGAGATATAAACTAGACTAGCGCCCATTCCACAATCCCATGGGAGTTTTGGGAACAGACTTAGAAGGAACCAAGTTAAGAACATATACTGGTGTTTCCCGTACATATCCCCAAAATGAGATAGGTAGAGTTGCGAAACTCATCATTGACCTAACTATGTCTAACACTATCCTATTTCTTCTTTTTGAAAGGCCATTTTGTTGGAGTGTACCTAGCGCACTCAGTTGAGAAACAATACCATTTTTTGTCAAGTAATCTCTGAATTCTCTCGAGAGATATTTGCCACTTAGATCTGATTGAGGTATTTTATACTTTACCCAAATGTTTCTCGACATCAGTCTGATGTTCTTTCAATTTTTCAAAAACATTTGACTTTCGAGCCATTAGGTGATGTATTCGAATCTAGAGTAATCATTTGTAAAAGTGATAAAATACTCATAGCCCCTTCTCACGATGTATTCATGGGTCCACACACATCAGAATGAGCTAGTTCTAATACTTATTTGGCTCTATGTCCTTTTGTTAGAAATAACCTCTTGGTCATTTTACCTTCCAAACAAGAATCACAAACTAGCAATTATTCGATCTTAAGCGTGTTAAGTGGACTCTCTCTAGCCAATCTTTGTATCCTATTAAGGTTAATATGTCCAAGTCTAAGATGCCATAGATATGTATCACTAGTATGGTAAGACATTTGTTTATGGTTTGCAGAAGTAACAATTATTTCATTTGTGACACTATTTAAAATATAAAGACCATTAGTCAAACATCCAGCACAAATAAGAGCTTTATTCTTTAAAATATAAAGCGCATTATGTGTAGAGTTTATAGAATAACCTTGTCCTATTAAACAAGAAACAGAAATGAAATTTTGCTTCATTCGCGGGGACATAATAACAGTCTCTAAGAATTAAACGCCTACCACTACTGATATAAAAGTAAACTACTCCTACTGCTCTTGCTAAAACTACAGCTCATGTGCCGTTGGTAATTTTATACTGGCCCTCACTGAGTCTTTAGCTCTCCTGAAGTACCTACATAGACATGCATATATGATTAATGTCTCTAGAGTTTACAACCCAAGAATTTGTAGAATCAACCACGAAACACGATTCGCAATAAAAACTCACTAGCATCCTGCTTTTTAACTAGTGCATCAGGGAAATCTTTCTTCCGGTGGCCTTTGTGACCATAGTGGAAACACTTGCCTTTCGGCATTCTATCTGATTTGAGCTTTTTGTTGTTGCCTGCTTCTTGTAAGACCTCTTCTTCTTCTTTGCAACTTCGCCTTTTGGCTTGGAACTAGAGGAGCTAGCAATTGCTGCATGAGCATAGCCACTCTTACCCTTAAGACCACTTTCCACACTTTGCAACTCATTCATCAACTCAGTTAATGACATATCTTTCTTGTGCAAGTGATAGTCCATAGTAAATTGTGAAAACATATCACATAAAGAATTTAATATCATATCAACTTATTTTCCTGATCAATAGTTGCACCCAGATTCTTCACCACGTTGAAGTGTGCAATTATAGTCAATATATGATCTTTCGTAGGGTTTCCGGATTTCATGCTGATGTTCTAAAAAGGTACGAATAGCCTCAAAATGAGCCCTCATACTTTGATCTCCAAACATGCCCTTCAGGCTTTCTAGTATATCATAAGAGGTCTTCTGACTTTCAAGCTTTTGTTGTAACACATTTAAAATTGATGTCAAAACGTAACAATGGGCCATCTTGTTAGCTACGATCCACTTATCATACGCAACCCTCTTGACATTGCATGTTGTCTCAATAGGTTCTTCAGGACATTGCTCCTCCAGCACAAAATCAAGTTTTTGGACAATAAATACAAACATCATATTAAGTTTCCAATCTACATAATTATCCCCGACAAGTTGGTTTTACTTTAAAATAACAGAAAATGCACTGAGAGACAATTTCTTAAAAAATAACCATTTAGTGCATATTAAAATTGAGCAGCGAATAATAATTTAGCATATGGTGCATGAATATATATGTAGATCCATCTAACTACAATAATGCAACGATAACTCGATCCTTGTGATCCAACATCCCTCTCTATAGGAAAGGTCACTGTGTCCATTGACTAAGCGAGACCTCCCACTAGACAAATTATATCTAACAACAACTGTCTATATTAAGCCTAGTATCTTTTCATTTGGTCACCAAAATTATAAACAAGAGCCTCTATAGGAGATTTGTAGATAATTCCGATTTGAGCATATAACATTTGTCTCAATCTCTAAATATTTGAAAATAATTTCGGATGATTACAAACTATATTATATCTAGACGATCTTATCATAAAGAAATCCAATAAAGCAACTCGAACAATGCAACCCTCTTATCGGGAGTCCGTTGCAGTCCTGACACGAGAAAAATGTGTTACATTGCTTATGGATTGACCAAATGAGACCATGGGTTTTTATTTAAATAAACACTCTCTCCCACTCAATATTTTTAAGTAATTGATTTTTTATTACCAATGACATGCATTCTATTCATAGTATCATGAGCAATGTCATAAATAAATCTATATGTCATGATATATGGAACCATAATATTTCAAATAGTAATTTAAAGCATACATGAGCAATAAACTAAAATTATTTGTGGTCCTTAAATGACTCAAGAATCAAATTAAAAGTTAATTGATCCAAACCCAATATTTAATCTAAATCTTCAGCCCAAAAATCTCCAAGTTTCCTACAGTAGCAATCCAAATAACAATTGGACTCCTCCACCGTACCTATAATTTTTTTTGAATTTTTTACTTATCCAGATCCAATCTGATTTGCAAATATGAACTCGAATCAAAAGTTAACATGAATTCAGCTGCTGCCACGTAGGCAGTTTGCCCAGGTAGAATCTGCCATGTAGGTAGAATTCTACCACACATGCAGTCTAGCTACAAAAGCAGAGTTCTGCCATGAAGGCAGAATTTGTCTGCCACACAAACAATTTGTTTCCATAGGCAGAGTTCTATCATGCAGGTAGAACATGTCAGCCACACATGCAGAATTTCGCCACGCAGGTGGATTTTTCCCTTATAATTTCTTGATCTTCTTTGTTATGTCTTCAATCAATTTTCAAGATTCAACAATTACAAGAATTACATAATTCCTATGTTCTGTAGGCTCACAATTTTGAATTTAATTGAAAAGAAAATTAAATCAAGATGATGAAGTCGTAATCCACATATCTTGTTACGGACTGAAAATAACGAATTATATCAATAACTGACCACATATAATTGGATCATGATTTAAAATAACTTAATCATTCAATCATCACGTAATAAAATATTCATAGACATCGCTCGACTAGATACATGCAATCATGATTCAGAAATAAAAAAACACGTGAACGATCTAGATCGCTCTGATACTAATTGTTGGAATGCAGAAGCGAAATTATCCTGAATTAAAAAATTTCTTAAATTCAATAAACAAAATTGTCTAGTCATTCACGTGTATGTTATACCGATAATTAGGGATTTAAAATTTTTATCTGAATTCGATGGTCAATTCTAGAACTAGATCTGAATCACGAACTTTCATCTTTTTGGATCACGAGCTTCCAGCTTCTAATTGAAAGAATTTGATGCTTTACACATCCAAGTCTTCTATGGTATTCTCCAAAGTCACGATTATATCGATGGGTGTACACCTTCTTTTAATTAAATTAAGAAACTAATTCTTAGATTGGACAATAAGAAAATATGATTTCTTATATAATATTTATGTACATCTAATCTCTATTTATAGAGATAAAAGGATTTTCCAATTAATATAGAATAATAATTCCAATATCAAATAGGAGTCTTAACCCAATTTATATTATCACAAGGGATCATATACACGTTAATTCGTATGCTCAATAGTTAAATAAAAACAATTTTATTGAATATAAGAGTATTGTTATTTTCACATCAGCAAAACTATACTATATGGGCACACAACCCAACGTAATTAAGCCTGCAAGGATTTGAAACTTGAAGCCCTAAAGTTATCTAACTTTGTAGTCATTGGCCTGAAGTTCACCACATGGGTCATTTAGAGGGTGTTTGGTAGGGATTAAAATTAGATTTTTAGTGGATTGTGATAGAAGTTTTTGAAATGTGTTTAAAAAGATGTGGGAACCATGAAAGATGTGATTAATATTGATCGTTTGACTTTGACTTAAATTAAAATCAGATTTTAATCTAGCCCAAACAGATCCTTAGAAAGCTTAATGGAGGGGCATTTGCACATAAGGTATATATATCTATGAAAAAGCAGGTGCATGAAACAAAAGACGCATCACATGTATTGATTAAGCCCTAAACAATTTTTTAGAAGATTAGGCTTTTGAAAAGGGATTAGTAATTTAGTTGATTCTTGAAGGTTGAAGCAGTAAAAAATAAGGACAGTTCTCATTTGTTAATATGTTGAATTGTAATTAGTAAAATCTAACCAAATTGGAGAGGGTAAGGAGCAGTGATTTGTAAACCAACCTTAGATTACACCCATGGGAAAAAAAATGAAAAGAAACTAAGTTTGGGTGTGTGTGAATCCCATGAGAGAAAAAAAATGAAAGAATTGACTTTTAAGGTCGAGAATTGAATCAACTTATGATTGTACGTCAACGTATTTGATTCTTCAGGCACATATCCATTTTGCATTGGAAAGGTAAGAATTTGGCTTACGCATTATAATCTTGAAGTAGTTTATAAATTAGATATCGTATGTTCTTTTCTAAGCCATAAAGACCAGTTGTCCAACTAAATCCTATGAAGTGTTTCCTATGTATGTGTACTTTAATTGTGTGCGTGTGTGTGTGTGTGTGTTATATTATCCTGTTGTTTTGTGTTTGCTTGATAACAAGTAAATAATTAAGTTTGAGGGTATTTGATGAGTGTATTTCACTCATTGAATTAACACCTTTAAAGAATAGTTCTCGATTTGTTCTTGAGTACTTTTGAGCATTTTAATGGGTTTATTCGTGTTGTTTTTGTAGTGCAAGTAGTGAAAATGGCATATTTTGGAGTTTAGAATGGAGTTGAATTGTTGATCTTGGAAGTGGGCATGGAGTGGAGATGAAAGAAGAGAAAAATAAAGTAGAAAACGAGGCCAAAAGAGAATGGAACAAATGGGTGCCTAGGAGTCCAGAAATAAGAGGAAAAATCAGCAGAGAGTTGGGCACTACTGATACAAGACAATATTAAAATAAGATTACAGCCTCAAAACAACTAACACAACTAATAATGTCTTGAACGTATTCTGTATTTTATTTCTCAGTACCAGTATCCTGAAATAGACAACTTAAATACCCAGTGTAAAACATATGTGAGACAGTATTAAGAATAAACACAGTTCAAGTGTAAAAGTGATATAAGTAGTTTGTAATTCATAATGTATTTTTCAGTTTGAAAAAATTTCTAACGATGCTGCACTCATGGTGGTCCTCTCGGGGATTGAGACCAGAAACAAGATTTTGGTGGTCAGTATATGAGGACTGGCCTCGTACGTACCACGAATTCCTAAGCCGAGCTGAGAAATACATCAGTGCAGAAGAGGCCACCTCAAATCAGGAAGATCTCAAACCTAACTCACAGTACCAACATCGAGTGAAGGGAAAACAAGTGGATAAAGATGTTATGCGAGAAAGAAGAAAATATAGGAGGATCAAAATCGTTCAAGGCCATATCCTGACAAATTTCATGAATACCACCCATTGAATGCAACTTTGGAGGAAGTCTTCATACAAGCTAGGGAAAAGGAAACCTTCCGTCGACCTCAGCCACAAAAGAAGGAATTTATTGGGAAAGGACAAGTGAAGTACTGTCAATTTCACAGGATGGCAGGATACAACACTAATGACTGCAGGAATTTGAAAGAAGAAGTGGAATCACTTATCAGGCGAGGTCACCTGCAAGAATTTGTAGCGAAACCTAGGGAGGCAAATTCGGTTGGAGTTCAACCACCTAACCAACAAGGAATTACCCAACAAGTCCGACCTGGACCCCAAGCTCGAGACTCTCAACACCGGGTCGAGATCCGAAAAAGGATGCCTTGGAATTTGCCAGAAAATGTGATAAATGTCAACGATTTGCTCCCAAAATCAACCTCCCACCAAATGAGCTCAATTGCGTAATGGCCTCATGGCCCTTCTTCAAATGGGGGGTCGATCTGATCGGTCCCATGCCAACAGGAAAGGGAGGAACAAGATTTGCAATTGTAGCTGTTGACTACTTCACCAAATGGGTGGAAACCGAACCTTTGGCCAAGATAACCGAGCATAAGACCATGGAATTCATATGGAAATCCATCATATGCCAGTTTAGGATACCACATTCCATTGTGACAAACAATGGGAAATACTTTGACAACTCTCGTTTCTCAAATTTCTGTGAAGGCTTTGGGGTACAACAACACTTCTTTACACCCAATCATCCTCAAGCCAATGGACAAGTGGAAGCTATCAATAAGATCATCGAGCATATACTCAAAGCTAAACTTGATACTCTTAAGAGAGGATGGGCTGAGGAACTCCCCAGTGTGTTGTGGTCCTATCGCACCACGCCCAGAAGCAGTACTGGAGAAACTCCATTTTCTTTGGCTTTCGGAGTGAAAGCAGTAATCCCTCTTGAAATAGAAGTTTCCTCTATCTGAAAATTGATGTATAATGAGGATAAGAATGAAAAAGTACTATGAGGAAAGTTGGATATGTTGGAAGAAAAAAGAGACGGAGCTGAAATTAGAAATGCTATATACAAACAGCATAATGTAAGGTATTACAATCAGAAGATAAGAAAACAAAATTTCAAAGTTGGTGACCTTGTATTAAGGAAAGTTTTCTTGGCAACGAGGGAGGTCAAGTCTGAATCTCTAGGGCCCAACTGGAAAGGTCCTTATAAGGTGATCAAGGTCCTACTTAGAGGAGCGTATAAGTTGGAAGATATGGAATGAAGACTCCTGCCACACTCTTGGAATGCAGAACATCTTAAAAAACACTACCAATAAAAGATGACTGTATTTTGTAGTTATTCATAATAAAAATGGTGTTCATAATGTGTGAAGATGTTGACTTGCTGCCCTAAAAGCTTTGCTCATAAAGCAGGCCGAGCTGAAGTTGTAAGTGCTGTCAGTGCGAATTCCTGCAAAGGAATCATTCAAAGTCCTGCTCATAAAACAGGCCGAGCTGAGATTGTAAGTGCTGCAACACTCAGTGCGAATTCCTGTAAAGGAATCATTCAAAGCCCTGATCATAAAGCAGGCTGAGTTGAGGTTGTAAAGGCTGCAACACTCAGTGCGAATTCCTATAAAGGAATCATTCAAAGCCCTGCTCATAAAGCAGGCCGAGTTGAGGTCGTAAGTACTGCAACACTCAGTGTGAATTCATGCAAAGGAATCATTCAAAGCTTTGCTCATAAAGCAGGTCGAGCTGAGGTTGTAAGTGCTGCAACACTCAACGCGAATTCTTGCAAAGGAATCATCCAAAAAGAATATCTTAAAGCTTTGCTCACTAATCAAATCAAGACTACATGTATTGTGACTTTAGTGCTAAAAGAGGTTTTNAGCAGGCTGAGTTGAGGTTGTAAAGGCTGCAACACTCAGTGCGAATTCCTATAAAGGAATCATTCAAAGCCCTGCTCATAAAGCAGGCCGAGTTGAGGTCGTAAGTACTGCAACACTCAGTGTGAATTCATGCAAAGGAATCATTCAAAGCTTTGCTCATAAAGCAGGTCGAGCTGAGGTTGTAAGTGCTGCAACACTCAACGCGAATTCTTGCAAAGGAATCATCCAAAAAGAATATCTTAAAGCTTTGCTCACTAATCAAATCAAGACTACATGTATTGTGACTTTAGTGCTAAAAGAGGTTTTATGCGTTTAAAAAGCATTGCTCAAAATATAAAGCCCACAAACATTAATGTAGAAATTTTCATTCATAAAACTAGAACATTACAAAAGAGTTTCTAACAATAAAAGTTCTACTTAGAATAATTCATAAAAACTAATGGGCATGGGGATCTTGAGGAGTCATGTCTTCAGAGTAAGACTGAGCTTTGGCTGCCTTGAGAAGCTGCTTCATTTCCTTCTTTTGCTCTTCGTGAGCTTTCTCTAAGAAGGCAGTGTCCCAGTCCAACCACTCTTTGTTTATGTATTGAATGATCTCGCTGATAGCCAGGACATATGCTTCTTAGGCCATAGCATCAAATTTCGGCGATGCTCTCCAATTCTCCACAGCCTTGGAAATCTACAACTCAGCATCCTTTTTAGTAGATATAGCTTGAGCAGTTGCTTCATCAGCTCTCTTTTTCTACTCTTCAGCTTGGATACTGACTTTCTCACCCTAGATCTTCAAGGCCTTATTGTCATCCATCAGCTTATGCTCTGTGGAAAGAGCAGCGTTAAGCTTTACTCCCACTTTATCGAGGCGATCTTCATAATCCTTCTCTTCCTCGACGAAGGCTGCCTTTTGAGCCTTGATATTCTCAAACATCATATTAGCTCGGTCTCTCACCTCTAGCATTTTTTCAAGCTCAGCTTTGACCTGAAGGCACAAATATTTAATTAACTATCATGAATAACTCAAACAAAGGAGTCTTATAAAGAGAAATGACTTACCTTTTCAGTCACAGACGCCATTTGAAGCACTGCTCGATGGTAGTGGAGCTGAGCTGAGGTGATGCTCTCTCCAACGGGCATCTCAGAAAGAAATTTCTGCTCTATATTGTTCTAGTTCCGAAATATTAAATTTTGTAGACTCCCTCAAAGGAGAAGGTAAGGCAACAATCGACTCCCTTGATGGAGAGGGAGCTCGGAGGAAGTCCAAAAAGATGTCGGTCTGCTCCCAACCAAACTTTCAACACTCGGCCTCTGCAAATCAAAGCACCTCTCTTGTGGCCTTAAGGACGAGGCCATAGCAACAACAGTGGTTGTGGCGGGGATAGGAGCATGTTGAGGTAAGGAAGACGTAGGAATCGGAATGGGATCCAGTTCGCCATGGCGACGTCGCTTTAATGGTTGTTCAGCCTTAGCCTCTACCTCATTAGGTTGGTCCTCCGCTTGAACTTCCTTTTGCTTTTGTTTTTCAGTTGCTTAGGCTGCCCTTGATGCATGAAAGCTCCTCATTTCTGGACTTCGGCCTAAAAATGAAAAGATGTTAGTATTGAGATCAGGACATACATACAAATTTATATAATAATATTTAAGTTCACTTACGCGAGGAGGTAGGCACTGAAGTAGAAGGTCTGCTCAAGGCCGATGTTGGTGGCAGAGCTTGAAGCAAACCTGCTTGAAGCGAGTTCTCTTCTAAGATGACGAATTTACAGGACCTCTACCTGTTGGAAATAGCTCGGATTGTATTGCTTACCTTTGAAGGACTGAGCTCAAATGACAGGGTTGGTAAACTGAAAAAGAGAAAATAAAGAGAATTAGAATAATAATTCTAAAATGAAATCCGAAGTGGAAATAGAGAAAGCAACCACTCACAGAAAGAATGATAAAGAGTAGGAACTACATCCTCTCTATCTGCCTCTACAGGATAGAATTGCCAATCTCCCAAGACATAGAAGAGTTCTTCCTTCCACCCTTTAATTGAGGAAGGGGTATCTAAGACTAAGGGTCCTCCAATTTTAGGCTTAACACTGGTATAGCACCAGCTGTATTTCTCCCATCCTCCTTAAAGGTTAAAAGGGTATTAAATTAAGCTACACTCAGTTTTGGGTGCCTAATTATTTCCATAAAATAAAGGTTGCAATCAAGGTCCTTCACCCTTTTGGGCAGAGCTGAGTAGGGGTTATTCCCCAGGATGAAAAGAATTTTCAAATAATTTTAGGAAAATGAAGTCTCAACCCAGCCCAAAAGATAGCTGTATTGAGGGCCATACACCCTGTAGGGAGAGAATGAGCTCGGTCGACAGAAGAAGGTATCACTAACTCTACAGATGGAGGCACGTTATACTTGGCTCTAATAGCCGCTAAGTTATCCGCTGTAACTACTGACCTATGGGATCGTCCCCCCATAATTGGTTCCCACTATGACCTTCTTCCTAAGCTTTCGCTTCTCTCATCTTTCGATGATGTTCTATACTCCTAGGAGAGTTCGACAGAGGACTAGGTCTAGGTGGAGGAGGATAAAAAGAAGAAATAGGGACAGGAGTGAAAACTTCTTGACAATTCGAATCATTCAGAGTGATCCACAAGGAATAATCTTACATCAGCATATACATCAGCTTCTAATCAAAATGATTAGATCCTTTTTCCAAGGTACACTCATTAATTACTGGGGTCCATCTGCAAGATTTACTTATCATGAGAATTTCCAGATCGAGCTCGATGGCCAATTAAATCATTCCAACATGTGTATTTTCTCAGCTCGAAATTGTAGGTGACAAGACATAAAATTATTGAAGAACGTACATCCTTTCCTATAGAAGAGGAAATAGTAAGAAAAAGAAGGGAGATGATATATCTTCTGGGAATACCCATATTTCAAATATCTCCTAGAAACAAAGAAAGGAGTGGCCTAATTACTTGTAATTTGTCATTAACAATGAATCAAAGTCGTATTGTCCTTCGAAGTTGGCTTGAATCTTGTTCATTTAATTTTCAACGTCAACAAATCTTTTAGAGAAATTGAATAAAAAAATGGAGAAAATTCGTGTAAAACCCTGAAAAAAGGTTAAAATTCAAAAAGGCGGCTTGTCACTAGAGCGATAGTCAAGCGATAAGCGAGCGAGCTTCTGCTTCTGTAGCTCGAGCAAGGATCAGCGATGAGCATGCAAAAAACTTTTGACTAAAATAGTACTGAATTTTTGAAAATTAAGAAAAATAGCACCTTTTTTAATTTTTTTAATTAAAAACAAATTAAGCATTTGACAACTAGATGAACTAAAAAATACATGTGTTCATAAAGCGTTATCAATAAAAAAATTTCCATGTACTCAATCAAGTTCAAAATGGAGTAAAGTGTATGAGTGACTCTTACGTGTAAAGTACCACTATTTTCTCGTGAATATGACTTCAAATCTTAAATTTGTAAGAAATGACATGCGAAATCACTATTAAGAAATTATTTTTTTACTAATGAAAGTTAAACCCAAAAGAATTTTAGAACCTAAAAATAGCTCAATTACATAAATATTTTTCTTTTCTTCCCCTAAATTTGTTCATATAATCTTTATGTCGTTTTTCTCATATATTGCATTTTATGTGTAGACTCTTGTCCATTAAGCGACTAAACTGACCCCTGTAACGAGCTTTAGGCCGGTTGACCCAAGTCAGTTAAATATAGGCACTAGGTTATGAAAAATCCCACGGGCTTAATTACTCGAATCAAGTAGGCTTCGAACAAAAGTATAAGATGAACCAAACTATTATATATGTATTCTTATTTATTTTTTTATTTTTTAAATAACATAAGGAAATTTATCATGAGCTAATGTCATCTAAATATAGATCAATTCATGTTCCAAATCACCTTACCAACAAATGACAACCATTCCAAATCTCACACATGCGGTCCAGATTCACTCAAAAGATGGTGCAGATGGTACATGAAGAAACATGTACTTAAAACTCCATATTAAATCGAACCAAGTAATGAAAATAACAATGCACACTTGGTCACAAATACTATATTTTAGCGCACCATTAAGCGTCTAAAGCCCGAAAACATAATTTTTTTTTTTGAAAAAAATCAATACCTAAATAAATAAAAGCACAAAATAAAATAAAAGCAAAACACAAATAAGTGGGATGCATGCATGAATGAATGAACTCAATGAACTACACATGCATGCACCTAAGAATCGAATCACAGCGAAATATGAATGCTCTTACCTTTAAGAGCATGATCACTCTTACGACCTTCCAGGTCGCTTTTTTTAACCCAATCTTCTTAGAAGTAGAAGTGATTTTAGTTAACGGATTCATTATCTCAATTAAGTGGCTAACTTGATTTGCGAGAAAGTTAACCTTGCTATAGAAATCTTGACTTTTAGTTCTAATCACAAGTTTACGACACCTAGGTCTTGTGAGTCCCAGTGTGCCACAATGGTGACAAGTGGGAATAAACCTAGGTTCATACCTACTCGGAAGTCAATGTCGATATGTAGGACGAATGACCCTACGTTGGTCTCGATCCTAAGGCATACTTGACCTTTGGTTCAGGATAAACAGTATTCCGAGCTTTGTTAGTGGCCAGGACAAAGGTGATCTTAGATGTACTAGCAGGAATATTACTATTATGAACGTAACCCAAACCGTGCATATTTCTCGCAGGCTTATTCATCCCCAACAGATTATCAAATTTCTGTGAACTACTCATGAATGATTGACGTTGAGTGTTAGATTTTTCAAGATCACTTATTAAGGATTTAACTTTCAACACAACTTTATTGACCTTTTTTTTAAGACTCTCATCAAATAATTCACGATAAGATTCGTGAATATCATGTTCATCCCCAGACTCTTCCTCAGATTTTTCACTCCATTTGTCACTTTCAACCTTATCAATCTCCTTATCAGACTCTATTGTAACAATAGAAGTGAATGCCATGAAATTTAGTTCATCCTCACCACCAGATATATCACCATGATCACTCGAATTTGATTCCTCATCACTCAATGTCAATGTTAATGCCTGGTGTCTTTCTTTATTCGAACTCTTTTTTAGATTAAGACATTCATTCCTATAGTGACCGTACCCCTGACACTCATGACATTGAACATATTTATTTTTTTAATTGGGCCCCTAGAGTTATTTTTCTCACATCTAAGTCCTTACTTTCTTCAATCGCGATGACTTTAGGCCTAAACCTTTCAAGCATAGATCTAAGGAATTTTCTAACGATCTTGGACTCAGGATCTTTTCACCTAGGTTGAAACTTGAATTGACTATATCATTAAGCTTAACATTGAAATCAAACGATTCATCATTCGTCATTCTAACCTAGATGTCAACATCTGCAGTTTATAATTTTTCATAGTTTTAGTTCCCTCGTGGTGTGGTTTCTAAAATGCCCAAACTTAGCAGTCTTACACATCGAATAAACTACTCAACAAACACAACCATGAATAGGGCATGAAACCCTTACTATTCCAATTACACTCATCTAAGTTCGTTTTAGTCCAAAATGAAATATCTGTAGGTGTGACTCCACCGGCAACAGTAGTTGAAGGTGGAGTCCACCCAGTTTGAACGCTAATCCAAATATGTTCATTCTACGCTTTAAGGAAAGCTCTCATTGGAACTTCCAATAAGCATAGTTGGATATTTATAGGTAAGTTAGGGAATGAATAGGCATGGCAAAAAGCCTTTAAAAAATAAATTAAAAAATTCCTAGATAACACCGTCACTCCAGCAATAGGTTGTCGCTCGAGCGAAGGTGAGGTGACAGTTTAGCGATGAAAGTTCTATTTTTGAAGCTCGAGCCAAGCCTTGGCGATAGTCTAGTGAAAATCAGTGCCATTTTCCTTCTTTTCCATTCTTGAATTCTAGACATAAAATATACAACTTTCACTAATTGCACATTGCTCCTTGAATTTTTTCAACATATCAATTCTAGTCCTTTTTGTTCACAAAATAGACAATTACATTAAATTCCTAACAATCTAGATTCTTGATATTGTCCTTCATTTTGCGGCTCTTCACCAGCATGTCATCTACATAGACCTCAGTGGTTTTGCTAATAAGGTTAGTGAACATTTTGTTGACAATCCTTTGGTAGGTGGCTCCAACGTTTTTCAATTTATGTTGTAGAAATAGAGACGTCTATTAGTAATAAAAGACACATGGAGCCATATCCGCAGGATACATGGGGATCTGATTGTAGCTTGAGTAAGCATCCATAAAGCTAACAATTTATGTCATGCTGTGGAATCCATCAGTTTATCCTTAGGAATGGGAAATTGTTATTTGGACAAGCTTGATTGAGGTTTGAAAAGTCTATACAAACCCTCTACTTACCATTATGCTTCTTCACTAAGACCGGATTGAAAATCCACTTAGATATTTGGTGTTTTTGATGAAGTCCAAATTAGCTTTCCTACTTCTTCCTTCAAGGCCTCATATCTCTTAGAGTTGATGACTCTTCTTTTTTGCCTATGCAGGGAATACTTATGATCAATTTTTAAGTTGTGGCATCTCACTTTTAGGTTGATGCCACCATGTCCGTGTGCCTCCATGCAAAGATAGCCAGATTCTTACATAAGAGGCTTTTGAGCTTCTCTTTTGCCTCAACTAGTAGATCATTTCCCACTTGTAGTTCTCTTGTGGGATCTTAAATGTCTACGGAAAGCTCTTCCACTAAGTATCTCTGTGACTCAACCTCGATGATGCAAGGGTCCGGTTTATCTTTCATAGCCCCTTCTTAAGGGGCTCTCCCTTCTTTCGAGGGTCATCCATTTTTTAGGGGCATCTATCATTTTAATGTCTCCTCCTTATTCAAGAGTCTATCATTCTTCAGGCGTGTCGATCATTTTGGTGTTATATAACACCATGTTAACGGTATGTCGTTCAGTCATTCTTAGAGAGTTGTGATAGTATACTGATTGCCTCTAACAATCACAATACAATGTTCGTAGGAAAATTCATACATATGTGATGGATGGAGGTGACGTTCCCTAGTTCCTTCAAGGTAGTTTTGCCTAGGATATCGTAGGCCGACCTGTTGTGCACTACAAAAAATTCCATTTAGTGAAGAACTACTTGAGGAAGAGACCTATCTCAGCTGCAAGAGTGATTTTTCCTCATGTGATGATTCTATCTCCAGTAAAACTATAAAGTGGAGAGGTCATTGGGGATCAGCTTATGCTCCATTAGCATTTTGTCGTATGTGGAACCAAATAGGAAGTTAACTGAACTCAACATTTGGTTTAGCACTTTGCGAGCTACAATTGCCCTCACCACTATGGTATCATAGTGAAGATAGTGCAAACTTGCCACATCCTTCTGGTAAAGGTGATAGGTGGTACATCTCTAGCTCTGTGGGGGTTGTGGTTAACTATGTACTTGGTCATGGAAGGTCATTGGCCTCTCTAACTTAGTTTAGTATAGTTTCTTTGTTCATTTTGAGATTCGCCTCCCACATGTGGACCTCCAGTGATTATGTCTATTTATCGAGTAAGTGTAATGCTCACTTTATTCTGGGGTATCTCCTTTGCATTTGCCCATTCCTAGCCTCTCTCATTCTTCATCCTTCCTATGACGAGGGAAATGTTCTCTTGGAGGTTACCTCGCCTCATCTCGTCTACATTGTCGATCTTGCCTAGGCAGCGGCAAATTCCCTTGTGGGGGCAATTTTCTCTCCTATGCTCATGAGAATTGCTTTGATTCATAGGGAGCTATACGTTCTTACAATCTCCAGTGTCATGGCTATAAAATCTATAGTAAGTATAATAGGGTCGTACATCGCTATGAGGCTTATTTCTAAGTCTATTGTTCTTTCATCAATTCCTTTGCTAGGAAGGTCTTCTTGGCGCAAACTTCGCCCCATGTGACCATTTAGGCCGACATGTACTATATGCAATGTAGCTGCGGCTAAGGCTTGGCACGAAGTGGTGACAATCACGTATTGAGCTTGAGTCCATTGTCGATTTGCCAAGTGTGAGGTAAGCCATTTTTATTTGCTTTTGTGGAGGTGGGAATCCTTAGGTAGCTCTATTTTGATGATCAATCATCTCTTTATTGATGATTTCAACAATCATCATCTCCACCAATTCATCGTAGGTGGTAATGTTTTTATTTTGAACATTCATTAAAAATAAGGTGTTCATGTTAAGACTTCTTTAGAGGATAGACTAGCTTTTCTATCAATAACCTTTTTGTAGTATGTCATCTCATGGGTAAAACGAGCCAATAGCTTTTCGACATTTCGCCGACAGCTTGCGTCTTAGAGGCGAAAAATGTGAATTTTTCCACCCTTTTTTGGCCAAATGTTGATTTACTAAAGAATTCTTAAGGTGAGGCTAACTTTGCTCCCAGCTGGTATTTTACTATACCAAATCTCACCTGCTCTACTTAAAGTTAAGTGGAAGGCTGTACACTTCAATATTGGTGAGGCACTTCTTAAGCTCATATGGGTTTTATATTTGTTGAGGTAATTCTCAGGGTCACCCTCTCTTCATACATTGGAATTTTTTGGAGGTACGAAGTGAATTGGCATACGTATACTTTGAATCAATATGTACACCCAAATCAATATAGAACACTTCGAAACACTTATTCTTTATTTTGAACTTCCACTTGTTTTTCAAGAACGAAAATCTTTTTCAAAGGGAAATTTGAAGCGCTTTTTCAGTGAACCTTTTCCACGGGATGTTCATGTTCTAGTGGGTTTTCCTAGAGATGGCATCAATTGTTGACCTCGTTTTTGTAGGGACAACATGGCCAACAGATCACGGGTCCTCTCGCCTCCGCGTAAGCCTTTAGTTCTAAAACTTGGATAAATTGTAAGTCACACTTGACTTTCTCTAAAGTGGAGGGAAGGCAGATGCAGACACTCTGACAGTCAAGCCAACCAATTTATAAATGAAGGAGTGGGGAACGTGCTAGAGACATGAGCCATTAAGTATGATGAGAGCAACTTGAGAGTCTAAATTTGCATTACCTTCAAATGAAACTATGTGTGAGCTTTATAGTAGAGAATAAATGATAATCGTTGGATGAAGTGACACATGGTCTCATCTTGCGACCGAGGTCTTCTCGTAAGTGTCACTCCATTAAATCTAGGTTGCGGACATTTAATGCTTATGATGAGAAGCTACTCTAAAGCCTATTCTAATCTCTAAAATATAGACGGACAATTTGACATTTAGGTGGCTGCTGTAGTGATATCGCATCAATCAATCGTATGTCGATCTCGTAAGGAAAATCTTTTGAGAAGGTTTGAGCTAGAAGATGCCTTTTGTAAATGTGGAAGCCAGTAGCCTCACACTTCTTCCCTGCAGAATCATGACACTTCAGATCGGCCACGGAGGGCAAGTCTACATGGCACCTCGTCTGAAATGATGATCACCTCTGTTACCTTGTATGGCCTCACCTCGGCCAGGTAGGAAATGAAGTGGAGTGCGAACATTGTTGATTTGCTTAGCTGGTTGCCATGTTGATAATGATCTAGAGATAATGACTTGGAGCATCTTCATAAGCGGCGTAGTAATTGATTAATCATAATCATACCTCAAATAATGATATTATTTTTGCGAATTTTAAGTAAATATTTTCGTTTTAGATATCAAATTTTTTCGACAAGTTTAACTGACTTTTATGCGATTCCATATATATATATATATATATATATATATAAACAACCTAATAATCTACCCTTTATTAAATATTAAACCTCAAAAATATCAAAATATTGAACTTCAAGACATTGATCAAGACTTAATTTATTTAGGTCTTTCAATTAAACAAATTGGTTGCGACTGAGTCATCTTCCCGTTGATTAACAAGTTTGACAATCAACTAAAATATTCTTTTATCCATACAACGACATGGCTTGGTAAACTTATAAGAAAACATTCACAAAATGTGAAGAAAATTTATGAAAAGTGATTTTGATATAATTATTTATTTACTTAACTTGTAGCGTGATTATTGATCAATTCAAGGAGCAATTATTTGAGGGATGTTTAAATTTAATCATATAAAAAATCCAAAAATAAATAAATAAATAAGGGAAAGAAGAAAAAAAAAATGTTATGTATGCTATTGACCGTCATGCAATTGGTCTTAATCATATGGCTAAAGTTGCATAAGTCCACCTAGTAATGGTATAATATGGAGCTATGTGAGAGCAGGGAATATTTTTCTATTTTGCACAAATTTTGAATTATTGGTTAACGAGAATTATTACTTCATTTATTCAATAAATTTTATATCGTTAAAAATCCCATTTTAATAAAATGAAACGCCACGTCAGTCTACTAAAAGGCCTGTATATAAGGTTTTTTTTTTTAATAAGCATATATCACTCATTACATCATAAACTTTAGCTTAAAGAACAAATTGTGTTTATTTTTAATTAAATATAACCAACCTATAGTATTTGTGTTGTATGTAGTTCAAACTTCGACTAAGTCATAACTTTTAATGCTTAGTACATGCTTTTTTTAAACCACACACTATTTATCGTATTATCTCACTCACTATGCCCCCTATTTGATTTACATAGAAATCAAATTCTTAGTCAATTTTGTTAAAAATTGATAAAATTCATTATTGAAAAGATGTGAACCTTATGAACCATGTTGTTAAAATTAATTGTTAGACTTTGATTTAAATTTTAAGCTGAACCAAACAGGGATATAACACCAACAAATAAGATTCACTTCATACTCAGGTGGATGGGTTCGAGTACATGGACTCTATGCCATCACTACCTACCTTAATCTTTCCGCTCGGGTAAGCATTAACCTATTTGAGATCAAAACATCTCATTTTTCAGACAAGCTTGAAAACAGAATTAAAGCAATAGATGTTTCATAAAACCAAGAAAACTGCTGCTACTGCAAATTCAATTTATACCATGAAAAAAGTAGTAAATATTTGATACTAACTTTAACAAGCAATGGCTCTGAAGTAGAATAGTAAAGGAAAACCATAAATAACATTTTCTAGGGTTAAACTGGCAATTTTTTGAATGGAAAACCATTCATTCTTACTAGCTTTAGCACGCAAAAAATATGAGAAAACAAGATAGCTAGTTTCAGCATTGACTCTGAAGTAGAAATAGTGAAAACATTACGTAGTCTGTTGTGAAGATCTTAGTAAACGATATTAGCATATACACGTCCTGTTAGTATCTGTAGGCAACTAGAGACAACCGCCACCTCGTCCAACGCAAAAGATTGACGTTGCAGACAAACATGAACTTTGCATTGGTGCTTTATGAAGATGGAGTTGGAAATATGCATAAATTAATCAAGCAATCACTAGTTTGCTACAAAAAGTTTGGATGTTCCGAGTACAAGCAGCATCCAGAGAAACAGCATGCATGATGGAAAAGAAAGTCCCTAATCACAAGGCAATGCAAAACTAAAAAGATAACTTTATTACTTAATTATGGAAAAATCCCAACTGATAACAATCACAGGTCTATGAAAGTAACATTAGAAAGATCACTATTTAATTCAATTTGAATTGAATTAAAAAAAAAAAAAAGTACATAAAAAATGTCTAATCCAAGGTGATGGTACTAGAATAAAGTAGATCGTCATGGTGGAAATGCATAACTACATGAAACACTGTGACTGACTAAAGTCCACTCTTAAGTTCCTTCTCAGTTAAGTAGGTAACTTTTAGTGCATTGGCATGCAATGCTGAAAACTATTAGACTGCAAAATATAATAAACAAGACATTAAGTTTTCTTTTTGGATCTTCAATCCTCTCCACCAAAAATGTCATTAGGGTCAATATGCAGGTAAATTCAAACAATGCCAACTGCAGAGTGGTGTCCATGATGCACCCGACTCACGTCAACAATTTCTTCCCTCACACAATCCATAACTATGCTGCAACATCCCTGTCAAATGTATTACATATCCTTCTCTCTTTCTGTATAGATTCTTTTTTGTTTGTTCCAGGTGCATGTGCTTGTAATTCCCCCCTCTCCACCCCAACATCTCTCTTGGTGCAAAGAGGAACTTAGATAACTTGTCCCAGATAGACTTCTAGTATTCAACACGTGTTTTCCCCTGTATTCCAGTTTTCCGTAAGACTGACCAAATTCTAGCATGTTAAAATATAAACAACAAACTCCCTTTTAGCCTCTAACAAACACAAAAACCAAAATTGAAAATACTTTTTTTAAGTGTAACTTTTCAAGAAGCTAAGTAACAAATGAGCTAACGACAAAGCACAATATAATGTCTATCATGCACTACCTATGACCATAGTCATCAACTTGAAATACTTCTAATTAATTTAAAGTCCATGCACAAATTATCAACATCCTCGAGCATAATATCTGGTTTTTCTCATTTAATATGAACATTGAGCAAAAACCTTTAGTTTAACTTAATTTTAGCGTTCTTAACTTTGGAAGGGGGTGAAGGACAAAAGGAACAGATGAAATCATTTTCACCTTATAATTTTCCTAATCTTTAATTGTAAAACTACATTCTCATCCAATAAGATGGCACCATAGTCAGAAGAAGACAAACTTTAGTCTAGAATCAAAGGCTTCAAAAAATATTACATCTCAAAACGTTAATAACAACAAATTGAATAACAAAAGAAAATCAGCTTGTACTGATAAAAAAATATAGTTCTGCAATTCAGAAATATAAATTTCATACGATTACAAATGTAACAACAAAGAATTTTAGGCCGCACAACCAAGTCACCTTCTACGTAATGACAGTGTGATTTGCAACAGAAGAGCTACCCAACTCTATCAATAAGAAACTAAGAATGCTATACGGATATGACAATTTTAAATTTCTCATAGTACAAATGTGGAAAAAATAATAATCAGCTTTTCCCGAAAGCATATTACACACACAAAAATTGTAGTTGTAATAACATTTAATGCTCACTTTTGTAAATGCAACAATTAGACCATACCCGTTTGCAGTGATTAGTAAGGTAAACCATGCCATTGCTCTTCAAACGTGAGATGTTCCTTTCAGAGTCACATCTTAGCTAATTTTACACATAATGGGTGGTCTATCACTTTTTGCCAGCATCCAAACCACCATACATCTTCGCAAATTCCAAACACATTTGATGATCCCTTGTATCCCCCCAGCCACCCCAACCACGAAAGCCAGCTCTATAACCTTCTTGGTTCTTATATACATGTACTCCCCAGCTTGATTGAACATTGGGAACTTTATCAATGTCTTCTAATTCAATATTCACGGCACCATTGTCGATACAAGATGATTTCTCACTCTGACCCTGATGCAAACCGCATTTCCCAAAGTGAACAGCACTAGTCCTAGGCCCCCGTAATGTGTAAACCGGTCCCCCAAATGAAGGATAAACCTCTGCCCACATCGTTATATCCCAATTGTAATCATCAAAAGAACAAAATTCTCTTGCCTTTCTGTGTATCTTTCTCCATACAGTTCGGTTAAATGAGTAACCCACATTTCCCATCCTCTCGGCTATCAAACTATCCCAACCCTCACCCCTCAACTTCACATCAGACGGTGCCAGATTTGCAGCATAGCAACTGGGACACTTTTCAGGCTTCAGTTTCGTTAATAACTGCAAATTACGATATGCATTAGGATAAATGAAATGATCCTCTTCTATGAAAAGAATATGACCCGGGTGCAGGGTTGTCTCCTTTAACCCATCCCATACCGTATTCATCATCCACCACCAATGATGCTTCAAGGACACAATCTTTGGTGACCGGTGGTTCCCATACTGATCCGGATTTCCCTCACAGTTATCCTTAATTGAATTCTGCTTATCTCTACAATCCATTGGCGAAATGCCCGGAAAACTATCAGGAAACACATGAGGAGAAAAGGGGGCAAAAATTTGTTTCACTCGACAAAACTTAATACCATCTACAATCTTATTCATCTCTTCAAAGTAACCATCATGGCTAATAATCAATAGAGTTTCACTAATTCCCGTTACCCGGGACAGGCTATTCACAACTGCTTGTAGATATTGAGGCCGGTTATGAACATACAAAACAATGACTATATGATCCTTGGCTAAAGTGGGATACAAATCCAAATTCCTTGGGGGCATTTGATTACGCTTTTCCAATGAAATTGAAAACTCATTCTGTTTAGGAAGCTTCAAATTCTTACCAACCACCTTAGTAGATCGTCGAGTCGATCCAAAATTTGCATCAGTATTATCTGAATAAGTAAAACTTAAATCTGCAGCTGAATTTGTTTTCAATACAAACAACAATAACAGAACCCCAGATAGAGTAATCAAAACTACTGATAATAAACGTCGAAAAGCAACATCTTTTATTCTGGGTTTTCTGTACGGAATCGCCATATCTAAGATCTCTACAGTACCGTTATACAACACACTTTAATTTCCAAGAAAAGAAATGAGATTCTGAAATTAGTAACGAAAGATCAAACGAGTGAGAGGTTGAGAATTAAGAACCTTAAAATCAACGACTTGCAAAGTTGACTAATCTTATAAATCCGAGAAAAATCACAAAGTATTGAAAAACCCGTCAAGAACACCCCCAAATCAGTAAGAAATTTTGGGATTCAAATATTTGTTTTTTATTTCTTGGAAACCCGTTTAAGAAAGGAGATAGAACGGCCCAGATTTCTGATTTGCCGCATGAATCATTCTGTGGCGAAAATAGAAATTCTCAGCTAATCATAGTTGACTTTTGCTGGGCATACACAGTAGTCAACTGTACAGCAAGAGAGTGGTTGGTAGATATTAAAATTGGATTAAAATTGAAAAATTAGCCGTTATGGTTGACTTTTATTAGACGGGTAGGACCCAATAACGGCTATATTTTCAATTTTAATCCGATTTTAAGCGTTACCAAACAAACAATTAAGGATGTTTACTGATAAAATATTTATTTTGTTATGAAGAAGATTTAGAGGGTGTTTGGTAGAGATTAAAATCGGATTAAAATTGAAAAATTAGCCGTTATTGTTGACTTTTATTAGACGGGTAGGACCCAATAACGGCTATATTTTCAATTTTAATCCGATTTTAAGCGTTACCAAACAAACACACTTTAAATTCATATGTGTATCTATTGTTTAGTTTTCTAAAATTGTGGGCAATTTATTCGGACCCTACTTGTAACCAAGCCCCATTTTATTGAGTTAAATATCATATTTTTAGCATCAATAAAAAGCTAATGAAATGTGTTGACTTGATTTTTTTAGGAGTGACATGACTAACAAATCCGATTCTTTTCACGTTATTGTAGCCTCCTTTCTACACATTTGGACAAATTGTTAGAGGGTGTGACCTTCTTCAGTGGTGGAGGCAACGATGCAATCACTTTGATAGCCAAGTCAGTCCATTTGAAAGTAAGTAATTGGTGAAAGACATGCTAAAAACGTGAACTATCAAAAAAAGGGATTTGGAAGTGTACATGTAAATAATAATATGAGAGCAAAGTTATACTCGAGGGAATAAAGTTGCATTACTTTCAAATGAGTAAGTTTTTATAGTGATAGATAAAAAATAATAGTCGTTAAATGAAGATATACATGACCTTATCTTATTGGCTGGGATGTCTTGTCATATGTATCATTCTGCCAATCATAAACTTTGGTGCAATAAATTTCTTGACTCTTTTATAGCCCTATGACTTAGGTTGTAAAGACTACAGACTTAACATTTTGACTTGCTAGAGTTGTTGATGCAGTGACTGATCACATCAATCAATCACAAAAGATCTTATGCGGAAGATCCCTACAGCTCATCGCCTCATCCATAAGGGTTCGGCCTCGCCATATGGGTTTGACATCCTCGTGGATGTTTTGGGATTCGGGCCCTTTGAAAAGGTTTGGCTTCCTCACGGGGGTTCGATGAGATTTTGCCACGTGGGTTTGGTAAAGCAGAATATGGGTTGTGTTCGCTTTTTGAGGGTTTCCATGTGGCCATTTTTGGGTGTCATTTGGGAGAGGTGTAATGATAATCCCCTAAGTCCATGTATGAATATTCATATAATGCGTAAACTTTCTGGATCAAAGCATGTTGTTTTGCCTATACCGTGTGTTTTGTTTCTGAAGAGGCGATGCCCTGGCATGGAGTATATTATTGTGTTGGTTGGATTTGTGACTCTTTTTACCCTCCTTGATTGTGAAGAGCTAATGTAGAATAATAGTCCCCTAAGTCGAAGTATAGATATTTATATAATGCTTGGACTTAAAATGTCTAATATGTGTAGATTTCTCATGGTAATGTGCGAACTTGATTTTTGAGGTGAGGCCCTTGCATTTGTTGGTGTTGAGACAGTCTTTGATAAGGTTGCATTGAATTAGGCGCCTGTTGGTAAAGAGACAACCTTTGACAAGGCTGAATTGAATGAGGCGAGGCCTTTACATTGGGTAAGCTTGTTGGTGAGGAGTCAACCTTTGATAAGGCTAAATTAAACTGGGGTGAGGAGATAGTCTTTGATAAGATTGAAGTGAGTTGAGACAAGACCCTTTCATGAGGGCCATCTTGTTGGCTAGGAGACAACGTTTGATAAGAATGAATTGAACTTGAGGCGATGCCTTTGCATGAGGGCTTGGTATGGAGGCAGCCTTTGATAAAGCTGAAGTAACTTGAGGCGTGCCATTGTATAAGGGACAACCTGTTCGTGAAGAGTCAGCCTTTGATAAGGCTGAATTGAGGGCGAACCTATTGGTGAGGAGACAGATAAGGCTGAATTGAGTTTCGGTGATGCCCTTGCATGAAGGCGAGCCTATGTGAAGAAGTAGCATTTGATAAGGCTGGATGAACTAAGGTGAGGTATTGATACGTTAAAATATTGATTGGATGCGTGACAAATGATTTGAAACATCGCATCTTCACAAGAAATGGTAGTAAGGCTTAACGTATTTTTAAGATGCTTGTTTACAATACACCTGCTATGTGTGCATTAAATGCTCAATGATGAGCTGCAAGAAATGGTAGTGAGGTTTAACGTATTTTTAAGATGCGTGTTTACAATACACCTGCTATGTGTGCATTAAATGCTCAATGATGAGTTGTAGTTACAATTGTCCGAGGTGACACACCTTAACGCATGTGTGTGGCGCATCAATCCTGGCTCTTTATTCAAATTTGAAAAGGTTCCTCTTCGCTTTCAATTGTTCAGATAAGGTGTACAGGTGAAAGTTCCAAATGAATTCATTTTGATCCAATGGCTATGATTCATCCATTTTGCCTATAAATGGGGGGATCCTTACCCATTTCTATGATTTTTTACCTTTGCAAAATTTGAAAATTCCTATGCTTTAAATATTTTATGCACCTTTCGACAACTGTCCACTGCTCTCCGACAATTAATAAGTGTATATTCATTCCAGCTCCATTTTTACGTAAAGCTTTTGGTTAGGAAATTATCTTCATCTCTTTTTCCATTTTTTCACTCGGGAAACCTCAAATCTATTAAAGATAGCCTCAAGTTCTATGAACACACATGTTGGGGATTCATGTGATAGTGTAGACATGAGAATGATAAATGCTGCGGAGGATATCCCTGATATTATACCCAAAGAGAAGAGCCATCATATCATCTGGATGATATAAGAGTAGGCCCATTGATTATAGTGTGAAGTGGGGGACGACGAGTGTACCTTTTAACGTAATCAAAGAAGTGCTAGCTAAGTTCAAGAAAATCTTTAGGATTTCTAATACAATATAATTCTTAGTGTCGATAAGCGAGCTTGTTTCCTAGGGAGGGATACGTAGTAGTTAGTGAGGCTATTCTATGCAAGGATGCACCTGCCTCTGCATCCATTTTTTAGGTTCTTTTGAGGCAATACAACTTAGCTCCTACCCACTTCTTCCAAATGTAAGGAGCCAACTGGCCTTCCTTCCCAAATGACTTCAAATATTACTTAGCCTAAACTGAAAGCCCAAGATGAGCTAACCAAGAGGGATATGAATTGGTTATTAAACTTTTTTCGTTAAATACTCAAGATTTTAAACTAGTAAATACACAAATGATATGGGATAAAACTAAGCACAAGTAGGCACGTAAATGGAACAATATAAATTTGCAAAAAGTAAAAGCGCTAAGTAAAAGGGTTAGAGAATGCAAACGATGTGTTATGGAGGTTTGATCCAATGCAATGATCTACGTCCCCCATTACCAAGCTCTTCGGCACGAGCAAAACTTTTTTCACTATCTTGATTGACTTGTGATGCAATTCAACCCTTTACAACGCTTCCAATGACTTACAACTAAGGATCACCGATCCTTTTACAAAGTTGAGCTTTTCGGGACCTCAACACGACCCACAATTCAAAATGAATTTACAAGTAAAATCCTCTCGTCTTATCGAATAATAAATTCAGAGTTTAGAACAAGAAGAGAGGCAAACACTTTAATAGGGACCATATTCAATAATTTCCCTAATATTATAATCAATAGATTGAACATAAATCATCATTCTAGCTTTCCAATAATCATAATGTGTGCCAACAAAGAAGGGAGGTGGGTTGGTAGAATGCCCATCGAGATTTTGAAAATCGATGTTAGCCATAACTCAAGATTGTGAAATCTTAAAGAGGTGAGTTCGAGTTCTGATACCAATTGAAAGCCCAAGATAGGCTAACTAAGAGGGGGTGAATTAGTTTTTAAATTTTTTTCGTTAACTACTTAAGATTTTAAACTAATGATCACACAAATAATAACAGAATAAACTAAACGAAAATAAGCACGTAGATGAAACGATTTAAGTTTGCACAAAGTAAATGTTGAGTAAAAGATGTAGAGAGAGAGAGAGCAAACGATATGTTATGGATGTTCGATCCAGCGCAATGATCTACGTCCCCCGTTACCAAACTCTCCATCACGAGCAAGACCTTTTTGACTATATTGATTGACTTGTGGTGTAATCTAACCCTTTACAACGCTTCCAGTGACTTACAACTAAGGAGCACCAATTCTTTTACAACGTTAAGCTTTCCGAGACCTTAACACCACCCACAATTCAAAAATGAATTTACAAGTGAAATCTTCTATTATTATTGAATGATAGAATTAAGGTTGATAACAAGAAGAAAAGAGGCAAACATTTCAATAGATAGCAATGAGTATAGCTCAAGGTGTTGATATGAAAAACTTCTTGAAGAACTAAAGATTTTCACAAAGTTAATCACTCAAAAGTTTTTCAAGAATTTAATGCTTTTGATCTTCTTAAAGATAGAGAATAGGGTAGTTGTGATCAATAAAAGTCTCACTTTAATGCTCAAGAATTGTTAACGCAAGTAGAGAAATAGTGAGGTATTTATAGCATTCAAATGGTCAAAAGCTCTGTTATACCAGACGCACTATATCGGATGTCTGGTAAAATACCGGAAGGTCAATTAGCCGTTATTTTCTGTCAGAAAATTAGACTGTTGGAAAAATGACTGTNAACAACTAGCGAAGAGACAAACATTTCAATAGATAGCAAATAGGGTAGTTTGAAGTGTTGGATTGAATAACTTTTTGAAGAACTAAAGATTTTCACAAAGTTAATCACTCAAAAGTTTTTCAAGAATTTAATGCTTTTGATCTTCTTAAAGATAGAGAATAGGGTAGTTGTGATCAATAAAAGTCTCACTTTAATGCTCAAGAATTGTTAACGCAAGTAGAGAAATAGTGAGGTATTTATAGCATTCAAATGGTCAAAAGCTCTGTTATACCAGACGCACTATATCGGATGTCTGGTAAAATACCGGAAGGTCAATTAGCCGTTATTTTCTGTCAGAAAATTAGACTGTTGGAAAAATGACTGTTGGAGCAATTTTGACCATACCAGACGTCCGTTACAATAAGAATTGCTCGAAAACCTCCTCTTTCTAATCTTGTCAAATGTAAGTGTTTGAGGGACGTTTAAAATGTTTTTCAAAGTATTTGTCATATTTTAAAAATATGCGTTACACGATTTTTTACTTTTGAAAAACATGATCTTCAAGTGAAACATTTTTGTCATGTGTAAAATCAAAACTTTTGAGCTTGTCACGATGCATTGCCAAGTATTAAAATGTTTTACCTTTACATCTGATCGTGAAATGTCTAAGTATTTAGGTTGACCAATTTGACGAGCATTGCTTGATGATAGTTCGACTTTTGTCTTGATTTTTTTTAGTCAACTTTTGCGGGGTTTGCAATATTATTCTCCATGACCTCGATTGTTTGATCTTGTTTCCATGTTGGCTATTGTGTGCACATTACTTGTCCTCGAACTTTGTGCCATCGAATATTTTTATGTACAATAATCACTATGGCCTCTTAAAACCAATTTGTTAGTAATAAACGTAATTTGTTTGTGATAATTAAAACAAGATATCAACCATAGGTCAACAATTTCCCCCTTTTTGATTATGACAAATACAATATGATTTGCAAGATATACATTTGAACAAATTGATAAGGAACATTATACATGTATTCCCCTATTAATTTCACTATGATTCCTCCTTTTTAAATAAAATCATGCAAATCTTGTCTATCTCTTCCCCCTTTTGGCATAAGCAAAAAGTACCCAATCATGAAAAAAAATAGTTGCGAAATAACAGATAACAGTTTCATAAACATGGCAAAGCTGAATACATAATCAAAAGATCAACCATATTTTTAAGGCAATTTGAAAATAACTACGGAGCCGGAGGAGGAGGATGTGGAAACCGGGCAAGCATGTCGGCAAAGAAGGCAGTTATTTGATCCTATATAGTATCCTGTTGTGCTAGGATCGTGTCCTGCTGTACTCGCACGTGATGAAGCTCCTTGGTAATCCCATCGACAATCGTGGCGAGAGAGTCCATCCGCCCATGTAGTAATGAAAGCTGATCTTCATCATGTTGATGTCCAGTGGTTTGGGAAGCTCTCGATCTCGAGGTGCTGGTAGGAGGCACATCCTCGTCGTCGTCATCATCGGCGTCCTCTTCTTCGAATGGTAGGGTAGAAGGCCCCGAATCCGAATCAAACCCCTTTGTTTCTGACACCCATCATCCGTTCTTTCTAACAATTTTCATGTGTTTAAGTGTGTTGGAACTAATGGTGTTGGTGAGTCGTGATTTAATGAAGGTCTCATTGTGAAGAGGAACATCGAAGTGTTGAAGAAGTTTAGCGAGTAACATACCGTATGGAAGTGCCTTGGAGATGCATGAGGAGTAAATGAGTGTCATGAGACCGAGCGCAATAGTTGGGAAATCGACTTACCAACCAACAAGGAAAAAGTCGAGGAGAAATAGGTCAAAACAGTCAACTTCGTCCCAATGCCCTTTTCTTGGTAAAATAACATTTGTAATAATACTTTGTAAGACTTTGCACGGGAGAGTGAGTTGGTGCATTGAAATTTTGGTTATGTTTTCAAAATTCTTACCTGTTACACGACGACAAGCGTCGGTCGGGTCGTAGCCCTCCACCGTATAGTGGGTTTGTGCACAAATTCTTGAATATCGCAAGGGTCGAGTTCAAGAATAGTGCGGCTGAGTGATTGTGAAACCATGATACGACATTTTTGATAAAACAAGAAATATCTCCCGAACAAGGATTAACCGTCATATTTTTGTAAAAGTGCGAATTAAGTCTGGATATGCATTGTTGTGAATTGTGTTAATCAAATCCCATCCCATATTCGTGATATACTCTTCTATTCTACATGCAGGTGCATCATAGGTAAAAGAGGCAAAATCAATATCCTTACCTAGGAGAATGGGTGCCTTAGCAAGAGGATTTGTCGGCATTTCGGGCTCGAGATCCAATTCCTCTTCCTCGGATGCTGGAGATGGGGGTCGACGTCGGACGGTTTGCTTGAGTCTCTTTCTTTTGCATCGGGAGGTCGACATTTTGCACATAGATTTGGGATTTTTTTTTAAAAAAATCGGTCTTGGAAAGAAAGGGTTCGAAATTTTGGAATAGATCTTTGAATAGATGATCTAGAATGTTAAAAAATTGTGTAGAGTGATAGATTTGGTGATGAATAATTGGTTTTGGAGCACTAGTAATGTGAGAAGCAAGATTTGAGCGACTAGGGCTCGGATTTGATTTGAGCGAAAAACAAAGGATTGTCAGAATAGATAGAGAATGTGATCGATTTTTGATGGAGAAATGAGTTTAAGGGTGAAAACTTGGAGGATTTGATCTAGATTTGAGAGTTAATTGAGATGGGAGAATGGGCGAGATGGATTAGAGAAGAAAAATGGAGAAGAAATGGTTGGATTCGTGATTTAAAATCCAGGAATCAGTAATACCAGATGTCCGGTAAATTTTATTTTATTTTTTTGATAAAAAGAAATGTAAAAGATATGGATATAGAGAAAATATAATTTTGAAAATCATTTTTGAGATATAAGAAAATATATGGAGAAAATACAATTTTGAAAATTATTTTAGTTTGATAAGACCCAAGTTTCTTCTAATGGTTGAGAAACGATTGAGCGCAAGAGGTTTGGTGAAAATATCGGCCAGTTGGTTTTCGGTGTCAATAAATTCAAGTGAGATATTGCTGTTTTGAACATGATATCTAAGAAAATGATGTCATATCTCAATGTGCTACGTTCGAGAATGTAAAACGGGATTTTTGAACAGGTTTATGGGAGTAGTGATATCACACATGATAGGAATATGATCATAAGATAGATGAAATCACTTAGCGTTTGTTTCATCCATAACACTTGAGCACAATAAATCGCGGCAGAGATATATTCGACTTCGGCTGTAGATGAGGCAATAGAGTTTTGTTTCTTACTAAACCTTGAAACTAAAACAAAACCAAGGAAGTGACAAGTGCCGCTAGTGATTTTTCGATCAATTTGATAACCGGCCCAATCGGCATCCGAGTAACTAAGCAAGTCAAAGTGAGTTCGTTTTGGATAACTAAGTCCTAAGTTTTGACTTCCACTAAGGTATCTAAAGATTCTTTTAACGACTTTAAAGTGGGATTCCTTAGGATTAGATTGAAAACGAGCACATAAGCATATACTAAACATAATATCGGGTCTACTTGCGATTAAATAAAGAAGGGATCCGATCATACCTCGATTTTTAGTGATGTCAACGGAGATGCCTTGCTCATATTTGTCATGTTTTATGGAAGTGCTCATCAGAGTTTTCATCGGATTTGGATCATTCATTTCAGATCTCTTCAACATGTCTAATATGTATTTGCTTTGATTTATAAAAATATCATCACAAGTTTGTTTAATTTGAAGTCCGAGAAATTNATTGAAAACGAGCACATAAGCATATACTAAACATAATATCGGGTCTACTTGCGATTAAATAAAGAAGGGATCCGATCATACCTCGATTTTTAGTGATGTCAACGGAGATGCCTTGCTCATATTTGTCATGTTTTATGGAAGTGCTCATCAGAGTTTTCATCGGATTTGGATCATTCATTTCAGATCTCTTCAACATGTCTAATATGTATTTGCTTTGATTTATAAAAATATCATCACAAGTTTGTTTAATTTGAAGTCCGAGAAAATTTTTTAGTTCTCTCATCATACTCATTTCAAATT
>CAIGRL010024566.1:0-11844 GCA_903798325.1 Fraxinus xanthoxyloides
AACATGTTTTACAATATTTTTAATTTATATTGTTCTATTGAAATGAAACTTAACCCCACGGACCATTGATCCAACTTCAATTGACTTAAGGTCTTTTTGTTGGAATGGAAAATGGTTAAATTTTCTATCAAACCCTTTCACAAGCATATAAGTCATCCATATTGAAATCAAAGAGAAGAATAGAAGCGGAAGCATATCTTGATCTATAAATGTGATTACTTGAACGTGTTATGATCTTTTAATTGATACGTGACCTTAGGAATTCGCTATCTGTTGATGGGGATGCAAAGAGAAATGGGAAAACTCACGTTCAATTGGGAACCATGACCCATGATATAATAACTGAATATGCAGTTATTATCTTTCGGTTCTTTTAAATTGACCACTCAATAATTTAAAATAATCGTTTTGGTCTCTACACTGTAATTCTATGGCACTTAATACCCATTAGTTCAAAATTAACTTTAATGAATCACTTTATTAACTAAAATTAAAAAATAGAACCACATATGTGGCCCATATGTTGAAATTTTTCAACACTTTTCAATCACAATTTTTAATGTAACTGAAATTCGTCCAAGGTTCAACAAAAAATGTCTCAACAATTGGGCCCATAAAAAATTCTCCAACTTGAATTGAAATCAAGTCCAAACCAATCAACCTAACACAAACTAACACAAGTTTGATCGGTTTGGATTTGATTGGGTTTCAACCGTGAATGTGTTGGTTTCGATTTGAATTTTTGTCAAATCGAACATGATGGGTTGGGATTGGTTTGGGTTGGACTCAAAACCAATCCAACCCAACCCAATCTTTAGAGTTTGCCCGAAATACGCCTTTAATTTTTTGTTTACTCATATCTGCGAAGTTGCTTCTCCTTGAATGGCAGCCGGTGAGGATTTATCGCCTTCTTTAATTCCTTGAACGTTACCTCATGCAAAATTATGCAATTTTCAACTCCTTCGCTTGGCAAGATGAAAATGATAGGAACAATAACTGAGTTTTTTTCATAAACAATTTCCTTTCAAATCCTATCTTCATCATCCCCGATGCGCAGCCTCTAACCTGGATTTAGATAAATCAACTGGATTAAGCTGTTTGAACGGGGTAGTGTAGGCTCTGTTCAAACAGGGAGGCGATATGGTGCCCCCTAGGGACGTTTGCTCCTAATCATGTAGCAGGGTCCAAATCAACTTGTACCAAAATACGAGCAACATTAGGCCGGGTCTTCAAAGAGTGGGTTCATCAATTTTGAGGGGATTACCCACTGATTCTCCAATAGAGAAAAAGGATATCCTTTTTGAAGAACATGAGGAGAAGAAAAGTATTCTTGGATCAATATTTGGAACTGACGTATGAAAACAGTGACCTAGTTAACAATTCATAATAGTTCTTAGCGTATGAGACCAGGATTATGTTTATTCCTAGTTAGACATGTTGCCAAGTACAAATTCAAGCGTTATACTTGAGAACATGTTAAAACATTTATTAATTTTTTACCAAAAAAACCCAATTTTTTTTTTATCTAATTTACATTTGAAAAAATATACATTTTTATGATGATTAATTTAAAATGACAATTGAGATATATCAACCAAAAATAATCCCTTAAAAGCTTCTTCTACCATTCACAAGGATTAGGTTATCTGCAAATCATTTAATTAGTTCGCATTTGAAATAAGAATCACTAGATTCTTTTTACCACCATTAATTTTAAAGATTGATTATTACAACAATCTAGATTTACCGTGTGGCAAAAACATATTATGAAACGATGATACACCAATCTAGATTTACCGTGTGGCAAAAACATATTCTGAAACGATGATACACCAATCTAGATTTACCATGTGACGATGAGGTGGATGTTTGATGTATATTAGGCATGACCTTGAGCATGTCTAAATTTGTTGTAAGTTACTTAAAATACAATCCCCACGTGCACCGCACAACCTTTTGAAAATTAATTGAGCAAGAAGCCCAGGGTTTGCCTTTATATTTTGGGGCCTCATGCTAACTTCAAATATGAGGCCCCTATTAAGATTAAATCCATATTCAATAAATATTAAAATTAGATTTTGATAAAATGTGTGGTTAAAATTAGTTATTAATTTTGAATGAGAAAATAATTAAATACAATTAAAAACAATGAAACATAATCAGAAAAGTTAGAAGACAAAATACAAGATTTAAACTCTAGTACAAATATAAAAAATGGAAAAAGGGAATAATAAGTGGATTGAAAAAATCAAAAATCAGATTACATAACACATAGAGAAATATTAGTTTAATTAAAATATTAATCAATACAATGATACTAAAAAATAAAAAAAAAATGAAATCCAAGAATTTAGAGAGAAATGAATATCGGCGCCTTTAGCAATAGCTCATTGAATAAGTCGAATACCCACCATGAGAGCATTAGAAAAAGTAATAACAGTAAATTTTGAAGAGATAAATGTAAAATAAGTTTAAATGAATTTTAAGTAAAAATAAGGCTCAAACAGAAACAGGCTCGGTGCTGGTGTAAAATGGTAATTTGGAGTTGGAGCTATGGGTGATTTGGTAAATGGAATCTATTGGTGCTAGATTTACTGACAGATAGTGTGAGTAACGCAGTGAAGTCACTATTTAAGATGGTCCATCAACGCTCAGGATTTAAACACTGTGGGCACGTACGTACACTAGTACAATCCTGCTCCGCCTGCATCTTATTTTTAACAACGTTCTTCGCAACAGCTAAGCGCGTGATAACACGTGTCAGGGGCTGCCGGCTGAAACCATTTGGCCAATGCAAACTTGTTAGAGCAGCCTTTTTGGTTTTGGATTTATGCCGTGTTTGCCTAAACCTAAACAAACTCACTTTTAATTAACTCTTTAGCTCCAAACATAGCTCCGGTTTCGTTTAGCTAAAAATAATATTTTTAGTAAATTTTAATAAAAATTGATAAAACTTGTAGTTATAAAGTTGATAAATTTTTTGGATCAAATGAAATGCGGGTTCGAAAAGAAGTTTTAAAATATTAAGACCAAGCATAGACATATTTATTAATTAATAATTCATCTCACAATTTCTTAAAAGTAAATTTCCTTAGGACTGCGCTATTTGTCTCAGGATAAAATCTCGGGTCAAACCAGGCAGACCATCCTCCAATAGAGGGATTTTATCCCGAGACAAGAAGAAAAAATCTCGGGTCAAACCAGGCAGATACCCCTCTAATAGGGGGGATTTTATCTCGAGACAAGAAGATTTTTCCATTTACCATTAATAGGGAAGTTTTAAAAGTAGCCAAACATGCTCCTAGAGTAGGAAGATTGATACGATAAGGGAAAAAAATAAATAAATCAATGATGAAATTACTTCCACGAAACAAAAAGGAAAACGAAAAAGAAAGCAATCATGAAATTACTTTTTTGGTTAATAATCATGAAATTATAGTCCCAATTAAGATGCCGAAAAGTTCTTCTTTTCATTTCTTCTCTAAATCCTTGTTTGGCGTGGATTAAACACTTAATAAAAATCTAAATAAAGATTAATAAATATATTTTACGAGATACTTAATTTTTATCAAAAGTTACTAGAAATCTAATTTTTTTATTACGCCAAACATGTGTTAAATCTTAATAATTTCGACACAGAATTTATGGATGAAGCTCAAATTCTTGAAACTGAAAAGAAGTCAGAAGCCATGCTGTGCTGTCTGAAGATTGAAACTTCATGGCAAGAACGAACACAAACATAAATTTTTAATAATCTTAATTAATTATCATTCTCGTGATTATGAATGAAGACAATTAATTAATGAAAGGGCGTGGAATCTCCATTAAAATAGACAGTGATGGTTCCATCCGTCCATCCTTTGAATTTGATACCACTCACACGTACGGGGAAAACCTAGTGAGAGAAACAGACAAACTGATTGTTTTACCTATACATATAGAGAGAGAACACACTGATCTAATCTTATACATATAGAGAGAGATATATATATGTGTGTCACGTCACATGCCATGTGACCAACAGCTGTGTCCACTCCCTAAACAATTACCCTTATTCAACAAATAATTCTTCAATATATATACCATTGTTACCTTCCACACCCCGTCTTTCTTTCTTTTGACTGCTTTCAGTTTTCGCCACTCTCTCTCAGCAAACGCCAAACCATTTTCTGTGTCTACACCACATCTATCTCTCTCTCTCTCTGAAATGAAGCTGAAATCCTAGAGAGGATGGAACTCATAAATCAAAAACTGAATTTGAAGATGAAAACTGATAAAAATCCAACTAATATTTTGTTGTTGTATTATCATCAACTGTTTATTAGCTTCTTCTTGTTCATTTCTCTCTCTTTTCGACCAGTTTCTTCAGCAACACCACCCAATGGTCTCATTACAGACTCGCAACACCTCATTTCCTTCAAGAACTCACTCCCCTACCCCACTCAACTCCGAGACTGGGTGTCCACAATCAGCCCTTGCAATTTCACCGGTGTCTTCTGTAAAAATTACAGAGTCTCCTCTATAGACCTGTCGGGCTCACCTCTCAATACGGATTTCTCCTTGGTGGCCAATTTTTTGTTGGGCATCCAGAACTTGGAGTCCCTTGTGCTGAAAAATACCAACCTCAGTGGTGGACTCACTTCTGTTTCAAGATTAACATGCACTAGTTTCTTGAATTCTATAGATCTAGCGGAAAATGGCATTTCAGGGCCTGTTACTGATATTTCAAGCCTTGGAGTTTGCTCTGGTTTGGCGTTTCTCAATCTCTCCAGGAATTTCATGGACCCTTTTGTCAAGGAAACTACCAGAGGCTTCCCCGCACGATTATCATCATTACATGTTCTTGATATATCGTACAATAATATTTCGGGTCAAAACGTGGTTTCTTGGCTTTTATCGAATGAATTTTCTGAGCTTCAGCACCTGTCTTTGAAGGGCAATAAAGTGGCAGGGAGTTTGCCTCAGTTGAATTTCAAGAATTTGATGTATTTGGATCTTTCAACGAATAATTTTTCCTCCAATTTCCCACGCATAGACGACTGCTCGAAATTGCAACACCTGGACTTATCTTCCAATAAATTCTTTGGCGATGTTGCGGATTCACTTTCTAGTTGTGGAGAGCTTAGTTTCCTTAACCTCACCAACAACAAGCTCACGGGCACAGTCCCAAAGCTGCCAAGTGGGAGTATGCAGTATCTTTATCTTCAGGAGAATGGATTTCAGGGATTTTTCCCACCTTTTCTCTCTGATTTATGCTCAACCATTGTGGAGTTGAATATGTCCTTCAATAATTTGACTGGTTCTGTTCCAGAAAGCCTTGGTACATGCTCTGCTTTGGTACTTCTTGATATCTCCAACAATAATTTCTTCGGTGAGTTGCCTATTGATACACTCTTGAAATTGAGTAATTTGAAGACTTTGATGTTGTCCTCCAATAATTTTACTGGTTCTTTGCCTGATTCTTTCTCAAAGTTGGTAAATTTGGTGACTTTAGATGTGAGCTCCAATAATATTTCTGGTTTGATTCCTTCTGGGATCTGCCAAGACCCCAGGAACAGCTTACAAGGGTTGTACCTTCAGAATAATTTGTTCACGGGTCCAATACCAGAGAGTCTAAGTAATTGTTCGCAGTTGGTTTCACTTGATCTTAGCTTTAATTATTTGACTGGGACTATTCCCTCCAGCTTGGGGTCCTTGTCAAAACTCAAGGATATGATCATGTGGTTGAATCAACTCCGCGGGGGAATCCCACAAGAGTTGATGTACCTGTCGAATTTGGAAAATTTGATTCTTGATTTCAATGACCTGACGGGTTCAATCCCTGCCAGTCTTAGCAATTGCACGAATTTGAACTGGATTTCATTGTCAAATAACCATTTGAGTGGTGAGATACCTGCTTCTTTGGGTCTTTTGAATAGTCTTGCAATTCTGAAGCTCGGAAACAATTCATTCTCTGGTAGTATTCCGGGGGAACTAGGTGACTGCCGTAGCTTGTTATGGTTGGATCTTAACACTAATTTCCTGAATGGGACTATCCCACCTGCTCTGTTCAAGCAATCTGGCAATATCGCGGTGGCAGTGCTCACAGGGAAGAGGTATGTTTACATCAAGAATGATGGAAGCAAACAGTGCCATGGAGCGGGGAATTTGCTCGAGTTTGGAGGGATTAGACAGGAGCAGTTGGACAGGATTTCAACTAGGCATCCCTGCAATTTCACCAGAGTTTACAGTGGTAAAACTCAGCCGACATTCAATCACAATGGTTCCATGATATTTCTTGACCTTTCTTACAATAAGTTGGAAGGAAATATTCCAAAGGAGCTTGGATCTATGTACTATTGTTCTATACTTAATTTGGGGCACAATGATCTCTCCGGACCTATTCCTCAAGAGCTTGGAGGATTGAAGAGTGTTGCAATCCTTGACTTGTCCTACAATAAGTTGAATGGAACGATTCCACAGTCTATGACGAGCCTCACATCTCTGGGAGAGCTCGATATGTCGAATAACAATCTCTCTGGGATAATTCCCGAATCAGCTCAGTTCGAAACATTTCCAGAACATACATTTGCGAATAATTCCGGACTTTGTGGAATCCCTCTTCCGCTTTGTGGGTCTAATACAGCTGCAGGAAGTAGTCAGCACCAGAAGTCTCATAGGAGACGAGCATCCCTCGCTGGCAGCATGGCAACGGGGTTGTTGTTTTCCCTGTTTTGCATCTTCGGGATTGTAATTGTTGCCATCGAAATTAGGAAAAGGAAGAGGAAGAAGAAGGAGGCTGCCCTTGAGGCCTATATGGACAATCATTCCAACTCAGCAACAGCGACTGGCAATTGGAAACTTAGTGCTCGAGACGCGTTAAGCATTAGCCTTGCAACTTTTGAAAAGCCTCTCAGGAATCTCACGTTTGCAGATCTTCTTGAAGCCACTAATGGCTTCCACAGTGATAGCCTTATTGGCTCAGGTGGATTCGGGGATGTGTACAAAGCTCAGTTAAAGGAGGGAAGTATCGTGGCTATAAAGAAATTAATACATGTCAGTGGGCAGGGGGACCGAGAATTCACTGCTGAAATGGAAACCATTGGGAAAATTAAGCATCGTAACCTCGTTCCCCTGTTGGGGTATTGCAAGGTAGGCGAGGAACGGCTCTTGGTTTATGAGTACATGAAATATGGAAGTCTAGAAGACGTTCTGCACGACAGGAAGAAAATTGGGATCAAGCTAAATTGGGCAACAAGGCGGAAAATTGCAATTGGAGCTGCGAGGGGGTTGGCTTTCCTTCATCATAATTGCATCCCACTCATTCTTCATCGTGATATGAAGTCGAGCAATGTTTTGCTCGACGAAAATTTGGAGGCTAGGGTTTCTGATTTTGGCATGGCAAGGCATATGAGTGCAATGGACACTCACTTGAGTGTCAGTACATTAGCAGGGACTCCCGGATATGTCCCTCCTGAATACTACCAGAGCTTTAGATGTTCGACGAAAGGTGATGTCTACAGCTACGGTGTAGTATTGCTCGAGCTGCTTACTGGAAAGAAGCCAACAGATTCAGCTGATTTTGGCGATAACAATCTTGTTGGTTGGGTAAAGCAACACGCTAAACTGAGAATAAGCGACGTTTTTGATACTGAATTGATAAAAGAGGATCCATTCTTAGAGATGGAGTTATTACAACACCTAAAAGTTGCATGTGCTTGCTTAGACGATCGACCTTGGATGCGTCCGACAATGATTCAAGTCATGGCACTGTTCAAAGAAATTCAAGCAGGCTCGGGTATGGACAGTACTGCTTCCACGATCACAGAAGATGTCGGTTTTAGTTCAGTCGAAGGGTTAGAAATGAGCATAAAAGAAGGCAACGAGTCATTCAAGAATTTGTGAAAACTTGACCAAAAAAAAAAAAAGAGGATTCATTCGCAAAGATCAAGAAGGGGATGGCTAGAATTCATTCACCTTTCAAATTTTTCCGGCTCTGATACCACGTTGTATTTCTACTAAAATTATTGTATGTACCATTAGAACCTTAAGAATCTTGTTATTATACATAAAAAGGATGTTTTAACTTGTAACAATGTTGTACATGTACAGTTTTGAGTTTGTTATGTTTATTTCAGTTTCCATGGCGTATTCGAACAGAACTTTGAAAATTTTGCTGTTGGATCTGTGACCTCACACAGTGATGGTGACTAAGTGATGGGGTTTTTTTAGTACTTTTCTTCATTGCATTCCCATTCTCATCATTTTTTATTTTATTTTATTTTATTTTATTTTTTTAATGATTATAAATTATAAAATGCCAAACATGTCCCTTGTTGTGCATGCATGCGAGTCACAAATCTAATCTCTTCATTAGACTGTCCAGTTGTAGGCCCTTCCCTCTCTCATATTCCACCCATTTTTACCTGTTCGGCTGTTCCTCTCACTTAAAATTAAAAAAAAAGGAAAAAAGAAGAGGATAAATTAGTAATTTCATAATAATACAGGGCCTTTGACTGAGCCAACCTTCTTAATTATGCATAATTGAGATGCAAGTAGATCTCCTTCCTTCAATGTAATAAAAGTTTTTAAAAAATAATGCCGAATTTGAGAATTTATTTACAATTATTACCATTCAAGAATTACCTATAGAAAACCCTTCATGTACCCGAGCTCACTGTGCCTAGTGTTCTAAAAGGCATGCCCTAGGTGTGATGCGAGATCAAAACGTCAAGTCACGTGGCTTGACGTTTTATTTAGCGGTCAACGACAATTGTTGACTGCTAATGCGCACCTAAGAGCAATTATGCACGCCTTGGCGCGTATTAGCATTATTTTATTTTTTATTTTTTCTTACAATTTTTTGAAGTTAAAAATTATTAAATGCAAGGTTGGCAAAACAAGCAAGAGCAAAATAGAGACTTTATTAGCAAGTGATGCAATTAATGTACAATCTTGGATTGTAAAGAATTGTGATGATGAGGAGTATGGTGAGGGTGGAAAATGATATCTTAAAACCTTCTAGAGGTAGTAGAAATGTTCAGAATGAAATAAGGAGACCAACGAAGTGGATTTTGTATCAGAAGACACGGATGATGAATTAGATGAAGATGAGGTTATTGAATTAAAGTCCGATAAAGAGTTAGATAAGATTTAAGTTTCTATACTATTTACTTACTATTTTGTATTTAAATTTGAAACTTATATTTTTGTTAAAAACTTTAAAAAAATGTATAAAGTTTCTAAAAATCTGTTTTAAATATTTAATAAGTATTATTTTTAATTGACTAAAAATTAAAATAAGAAAACGTCTTTTTACGCTTTTTTACGCATATGCCTCGCCTAACCCATAGCTTGGCTTCTACGCATAGCCACGCATTACGCCTTTTAGAACACTGACTGAGCCTATTGATGCAATTGGATATGTTGAGCTGCCAAATGGACACTTTATTATTCAGATGAGAATTAATTTTTATTTTTTTTATCGTCAAGATAATTTAATACCTTGTTGAGTTGAATATGAATTTTGTTTATATTTTTTTTCCCGGAATTTGTCTTTGGTTAGAATAGTACATTAAGATTTTTTTTCCCCTTTAAATTCTAGAATTAGGGTTCAACGGTATTCTCTATATTTGTCCAAGTTATCGATCTTCTTTGTGAATCAACGAGTTTTTAGACCATTAATCACCATTCTGCAAATTTTGCTACATCACTCATAAATAATAATTAACATTTTTCGACAAGATCTTGATGCTTGAATATTTCGAAAGATATGCTATTTCTCAAAACCTAAATTGTAATATTTTATTATGTTAGTTTTACTTCTTTTAAGATAACTTACATTGGTTTTGTGTCCTAAATATGTGCATGCGCAAGTGCACGTGCATTCTTTGCTTGAAGACTATGCATTCTACAAAACAAGGGTGGTGTAGTAGTTAAAAAATGGGCACATTTTACCTTAAAGTGATGAATATCAAATGAAACATTTGAAGCCAAAATTATGTATGGATATTGGACTATCGAATACTTTATTTGCTAATCTTTTCTCAATCCCTTTATTTAATTCCTCAAAGTATTCAATTCCAAGGCTGGATTTTATAAAAATAATCCCACCTTGTTAGAGTTTCAATGCATCCACACAAAAACTATGCAAATTCAATTTTTTTTATTGTGTTTTTATAATAGATGAAATACAAAATTTGTCCACTCATGGGTTGTCTTTTTATGGTTCACAACCAAGGGAACAAAGAGTAGTAAACAAATGTGCACGTTCAATCCCCCAAGATTTACAACTTCTAGTCCTTTGGTAACGCTACACCTTTTATTTCTACATTTTTAATACTTTTTTATGTCGACAAAGTTTTATTGAATGTGGAATATTGATGTGAGGCGTAACGTTATATACAAGTATATAATTCTATATTCCATCCATAAGGTAAATAAATAAACTTGGTGATTTTTTTAAAAGGGCACTTTTTTCTAGAGCTCAACTCTTTCTTTAGACATCAATGGTATTTTCGTAAATAATAATAATAATAAAAAGGTTAAAATATTGTCTATTGAGTCTTTTTTATTCTCTCTCCAAATTCTTTTTGGACAATTTCCTTAATCAACTTGAATGAGATTAACCTATATAGTTGAAAATGTCGAGAATCTTGAAATAATTATGTTATGGCTTCATGTGATGACCAACTAAACAAAATGTCATTTAAAGTCGGCACTTCACTTTGTGTTGCCTCTTCTTAATACTTCTTTCAAGATGATTAGATCATGCCTTTATATGCATCGCTCAAATATTATTGATATCCAAGTCAATGCATCATCTCTTCTCCGCAGTATATATTCAAGGTGATGGACATCTTATACAAGTCTCATATCCATCAAGTTGCACAAATAATACACTGCACAAAGTGCTTCATGTGACAATTGTCTAGCAACAATGCCCAATTAGATCACAACTTTCAACCAATATTCAGGCTATGAAAATCACAATATATGATTGCTATGAATTGACACAATTGAACATGGTAAATGAGTCATTAGGATGATGACATGTGTCGAGGATCTAGAGGGAGGCTGTTCTACCCGCTTGGTCATCTCTCTTTCAAATTATGGTAACAAAAAAAACTTTATTCGTAAGTACAATCTTCAACTTGAACCCGTATTTTCATTTGTGCTCTCTTCCACACTCTATATATTCTATTATCTTTAGAGTGCACGCGATCTAGCTAGTTTCAAACAGATCAGGATCGCTACATGGCTAAAATGTAAAGTCGATGGATCTAATCATCATATCCCTCTTAATCTACTATTTGTGTTGTCTAACATGACTGTTCAAATTTATAGATAACATATAGGTGGTTGAAAGAGGAATTAGAATTTGTTAATGGTTGGATCTAATCAAATTTGAATGTTAACAAATTATTGAAATCTAATTGAGTTTAGCTCAATTACGACTTATCATAAATAAATGAAACTTCCACCTTCATAATAAACATCTTCCTTCAACTTCCACTTAAATTTATGTACATAGATCTATTTTTCCATTTTTCTTCTATGTTTGAGGAGGACCACAATTTTTGTCCCACCCCTACACAATTCAACAGCCTTTTGCTTACTAAAATAAAATTTTGGTTCAAAATTTAATACATAATGACTGGATTATTTTATATTCAAATCCAATAAATAATTCATCAACTAAACAAATTAAAAATAAAATGTGCACTCTCAATAGCTGTAGGTAGTGATGACAAAAAATCCGGCCCAAACCCGAATGGGGCAAAAAAAATCCGCCCCGACAAGAATAAAAAAAATAACTACAAATTACAAAAGTACCAAAAAAAAAAAAAAAAAAAAATTTTTTTT
>CAIGRL010024639.1:0-21490 GCA_903798325.1 Fraxinus xanthoxyloides
AGATCAATTATTTTATTTCAAAAGAACCTCTCCATAATGCTCTTAGAAGTGTTTTTTTAATGCAAGATGATGTGGTATTTATAGGTGAAAAATCGTCAAAAACTCCGTCATACCGAACAAGGCGTACCGAACGGTTGAATTTTGAAGAAGATGATTGGAGGTGTCAATTTGGCACAAATAAATTTTGGACTCGTTTGTATTTTTTAAAAAGTTTAGGAGTAAGATTGCAATTTATTCTTTTTTTTTTGTTTTATTTATATATGAGGGTATATTAATCATTTTATATTAAAAATAAGTGAAAATGATGTTTTCCGCAATGAAACGTTGAAATAGGGGTGAAAATACAAAAAATTCGAAACGTATGGGCGTTTTGTGCAATTAAGCCTATTTATAAAGAGGTTGTTGAATGATACGTCTTAGAACCAATGGCAATTAATGAAAATAAACTTTCCCTTCCTTTTTTGAAAGGCATTATAATTACATTTTTTTTTTCTAAAACTCGCATGTGTTTAACTTTTAATCAATAACTTTCAAATGTGAGAAGGTATCTACTTAGAGATTGTCCAGAACCATTGAACGTAGATAAAAGTGGAAAGTTAGAGCGAAATTGAAGAAATTTTTTTTCATCCTACGACAGCTTGTGTAACCTAATATACCCCCACTCGAGTTGATAACCCTATTTATAATTTTTTTACTTATTTTTTTTTTTTAGATTTTTAGTTTGAAAATCATTATTTTTTTTCCAATATGTCTTAAATGTTCACGAGATTGTCATATGTGTCTACCTTTCTGGATGCGGTGGTCCGGCTGTTTTCGTCGATGGTCGCTACTTGCAAAAGGAGGTCGGAGCTTTCTCTCTCGTTGTATCTCCGACATGAGAATCAGTTGGTGGCTTAGAAAAGCAGAAAGATAGTTTAATGTAAGTTCAATAGTTCAGAGTTTTAAGAAGAAAAAATATTTTTCACCTTAGAGGTATTTATAGGCACCTGTGGCTACACGTGCGTTTGGCGGTTGCTGGTGCCACGTGTCCCACGTAACCACTTCCCCCACGTTCGAGTAAGATGGCTCCCAGTCCTCAAATAGTTGGTTGTTCCCACGTTCGTTGTCGGATGGTTTTTGTCTGGCATACCTTCACTTGTATGGTTAAGTGCGGCGCTGACTTCATGCAGTAGGCATGGGGGTCCACGGATTCACGCTATAGACGTGGGGGTTATAACATAGCCTCATGGTGGTAGATGGTCTCATGGCAGTCTATGAATCCAGGGGATTGACGATCTGTGGCGGTAGACGACTTTATATTAGTAGACGTGCCGCGTGAATGTAGAAGGTCTCATGGAGGTTGACGGTCTCCCAAAGGTTGGGGTGATTGTTTCGTGATGATAGACGTGTAGCGTATTTCTAAAAATGTTGACTTTATCTGTCCACGTGGTTAATTTACAATGTCAAATATCTCATGTTTCCTTTAGAAATGCTCATGAAAAGATTATTTTGTGCGATTACAACCTTATATCTTGAAATAGACTTCAAACTCACACTTGTCCCGTCTTGCCTTGGATGACTGTCCCACACCTTGCTTCCGCCCTCGTCTCGAGTATCCAATTATGTTGGGGGAATTCCCATCCTGTTTGGGATGAGACCCCACGAGTTTATAGAATATTTTTGCCACACTAAATACACCTAAGAATGATTTGAGATATTTGAATTAAAGAGTGCCAATATATTCTATTGTTTCGTAATGGTACAAATTTGAATTGATTTTTTTGGGTTGGTCTCTGGGTGATTAAATTTGACAGTTGGAAAAGGAAATTATTATTGGTGTGGGGTCTGCCCTCTCTCTATATTATTGGAGAGTTAAGAATCACCTGTGCTGCAGCACCCAATTACGAGGTCAAAAAGATTAGCAATGAAATTTGGCCTTTTAGCCTTTTTGGCATAATTTGGGTTTGTTCTTCGTCCTACCTATTCCCGGCCGTTCTAGAAATTTTCGATATGCCAGGTGGGAGTTAAACCAAAGACTATTTTCATTCATATTCTCATTTACTTATTTATTTTTTATTTCTTAAATCCTATTTAATTTTTTTTTTAATCAGATTTGACGCAGGTAACATATGCTTCATTTCCACCCCCATGTGGAAATGGTTCGGGGCAGAGGTAGGCGCAGGACATGTAGGTCAGAACCATTAAAAATAGATAAAAGTAAAAAGACGGGGGGAAATTGAAGAAAATTTTCCATCCTACTCCAACTTGTGCTCACCTAATATACCCCTACTTGGAAACTTGTAAAGCGTTAAAAGAGAGAAATAGTCAAACGAAACTTGTGTATTTTAATATGTAATTTGAGCTTACTTGAAAACTAAGATGTTTTTTTTTTTTCCTTAACTTAAGAACCTGCAATTGCCACCCGTGTGTGCGCATTGGGTAAATCTAGCTTCATGTGCAGTAGTCCGCAAACCACACAAGAGAGATAAATCGCACTAGATAAGTCCGGCATGACGGGTTTCGACCGATTAAGTGTTGGTAGGGGATTCGAACTTGTGATTTTCGATCTTCGCGTTCACCTACTCCACAAACTCAGCCACCCTCAAAGGGGTAAACATGTTTTATTTATAGATATTGTGGTTTATCTTGTTTAAAACTTATTTTCGTCACGCCCCAGCTTCCATCCTTGCCTCGAGTACCCAATTGTGCAGGGGGAATCCCCATCCCGTTTGTGACGAGACTTGCAAACGTCGAATTTATTGTTAAATACACATGATTGGATATGTGAATCAAAAAAGTATTGTATTGTAATAATACAAATTTGAATTTATTTTTTTGGGTTCACCTTTTGGTCTCTTGGTAATTAAATTTGACAGTTGGAAAAGGAAATTCATTATTGGTGTGGGGTCTGCCCTCTCTCCATATTATTGGAGAGTTAAGAATCATTTGTACTGCGGCACCCATTTATGAGATAAAAAAGATTAGCCCTAGCAAGTTGCAACGCAAATTGCATTGCAAGTTGCTTCATTCACTAATTGAGGACTGTTTGTTACTTCTGTTGTCGAGTCAACCAAGCTTGTTCCAATAGTACAACCTACCTAAACTAAAAACAAGAATGAAAGATTTTATCCCAGGTTTAACAAGTGAAAAGTGTGATCAAGATCCAGCTCAAACAACAAGAGCAAACTCCTACCAAATAATTAATTCAGGCGAAATTTAAGACAAAATTAGCAAAAAGTTATATTATCCCACGTCGGAATAAGTAAAAAAAAAAATAAATAAATAAATATACGAAAAGGAAAATGGAAAAAGAAAAGAAAAGGGAAGGGAAGGAAAGGAAAGGAAAGGAAGATTTAAAAGAGAGGGAGAAAGAAAAATCTCCAACGCTTGCAAAGATACGAAACAAGCATGATAGAAGCAATGGTAAACTCTTATCATTTCCAAGTCAAGTATGCTAAATACACTCGCGGCTTGTAGACCATAATAATGAAGAAAATTAAGCTAAAATCTTCATTTATTATGGGTGCTTGCTGTTACGGGCCTGAAAAAATGACGCAAAATCTTGTTCATCACCATATCTTGTCATCGACTGCTTTTTCTCTTTTAGTTTACAAGTGGTAGCTTATCTCATCTTTTTCAGATTAGACCCTCATTTGCTGCCCAACAGCCCATTATGTTCAATCAACAGGCTACACAGATGCCACAGCAATATTTTCATCCAAATGGACCTCAGGTTTGTCGACATTTTATGGAATTAATGGCTCTGCATAAAATTTTCTACCCTTTTTTGGTGTCTAATGTATATGTTCTGCTTATATTTAATACAGTATGGGCAGCAGATGATAATTGGTCAGCCTCGGCAAGTCTTGTACATGCCAACATATCCCCCAGTAAGTTAAATTGAGTTACTTTCTCTTTTCTTGTTTGTTTCAGAGTGGTGCTTTATCTTCGTATTATTGTAAGAATAGTGATGCAATAATGTGCGACACATTATTGTAACCATTATTGCGTTATGGCAAAAGTGCACAATTCTGTTATTTGTGAAGATTGTGTAACCATTTTAATAGGAGAAAACTTTGCAGAAATAAAATACACCCATAACAAATGCCTGTTTAGCATATGATAACAACTTTACTAGCCGATTGAGCATCCCATCTCTCTTCAGTTTAGAGATCCTTTGTTAGTTGACTTAATTACTGGACTAACAGGGTTTTTGGTAGCATATTTTTTGCCCACTTATGACTCATACATTCCAGTTGTCTGCAAATTAAGAGCTTATAAACTCGAAAAACAAGCACTCTTAAGTGCATGCTAAGCAAAGTTTAAATTATAATTTAAACTGATTAATCGAACTTTTTATTTGTACATTCTATGGACCTATAACTTATTATTCGCTTTTTATTTGTACAAGATATGACATCAAAGTAGGCTTACGTTTATCAATACATGCATTGTGTGCGCATTAAATGCGCATTGATGACAGTTTGTTACCTCTAGCAGACGCTATGCGAATTACACACACGTTCTTATCATGATTCGATCATAATTGTTCATTTGATTTTTCAAATAGGCACCTTTTAGGTTTAATGGATCAGATGAAGGATACAGATGTACGTTTCAGATTAATGGAGTGTTCATCCAACCGTTGAGCCTATCAGTTGTAACACTTCTCCACTTTGTAAAAACCTTTGAAGCAAGAAAACATACTTTGCATTTCTCAGGCGATTTTCAAACCATTTTCTAACGAACGATCAGGCTTCTAGTCTCTTTGATCTGTTTTGACATTTATGTAAGTCACATACCATTTTCCACTAACTCTTTTACTAAAAATTCATTAGACTGTCTCTTCTTCAAAACCAAATAGCCAATGAAGGTCTTCAAGGAAAACGGACATGGCGTTGATATGCACCGAAGCTAGTTTGGCTCTAATAATTACTATTGGAAGGATAATGGATGTGATGGGGCCCCCATAGTACATGGATGATGCAGGAAGATCCAATAAACTATAGTATAGACTGGGGGAGCCTCCTTGTGGCTGACCTGTATATAGGAGAGTGAACTAAAAACCTTTAGGGAGCGATATAGGATCCCTAATACCATTGAACAATCTTGATTTCTTAGGGAGGGGTGCGTTGCTGTGAGCGAGGTGATTTTGAGTGCTTGAATGAGGTTGCCATTATACCCATTTTTTAGGTATATATTTAGACAGTATAACCTAGCCCTAACCAGCTTCTTCCTAATGTGTGGAGCCAATTGGTAAGGGTCTTTCTTCTCTGGGAGGAGATCATTTTTGGCTAGGATATGCCTCTCCATGTATAGGGGTGGTATTGTATGAAGCAATGGGGCATGTGATACTTCGACATCGTTAAAGAACTGGAAGTCGTCTTGGTTCTGGGTGAGGGGTCCTTGGCAGAGAGTGGAGGATACAGTGGTCCCAGAAATTATAGTACCTACACAGTATCATGAGTATAGCGAGTTCTTATTCACCATTTTTTGTTAGCCATTCCATTGACTTATATTTTATACAGCTACAATTGATTGTTTCGATCTAGAGCCATCTAAGTGGGCTGTTATCAGGGCCATATACGAGTTATCCATTGACAAGAGGTCCTTCAAAACTGTTGTAGTGAAGCTATCCCTTTTTGTTACACATTCCCTTATGGATACTAAGGGTAAGCAACCTCGATATTTTCATGTTTTCCTTTTATGTTTTGAATAAGTGTTAACACCTCATCCTTCTTGCAAGGCAGAGTCGAATGTGGAAGTTCTTTAAAAAAAATGAAGAACTAAAAAATGAGGTCAAAGCCGAGGTAAATACCATGATGAAGCAAGTTGAAAACTCTTAACAACTTGTAGAAAATAGCTTCGTTAGTCTTGGAGGAGGCAAACAAGGAGAAGACAGAGTTGAAGTCCCTGGTGGGTTAACTGAATACTGAGGTTGCTGGTCTGAAGCAACAGTTGAGCGGGACAGGGAAGACATCCGTTAATAAGTATTTGGAGCCTTTCCATGAAACAGCTTAGTATGAAGGCCTACTGGAGGAAGGTCGTATATGATGGAATCCTTAAGAGGATAGCAGATTTGCATCCCCAAATAGACCTGATTGCAATAAGGGATGAGTTTCTCCCAGAATAGCCGTCGACCCCTGCTGACGATGCTGTTGAAGATTCAGTAAAATATTTAGAAGAAGGCTAGCTACAACCTCAGCAGGATGATTCCATTTCCTTGAATTAGGCTTTTCCCTTTCTCCGTTTAGCTTTTTATTTCAAATGTACTTTTCGCTTATTGTAATTAGTTCGTCATTTGAAAAAACATAAAAAAATCTATTCATGCACTGTTGTTACTTTATCTTATTCTTGTACAAGTGTAAAGTGTTGATGCCTCAACAGATTATACAAATTACCATTCCAATAATTTTGAACTGGTTAATAGTCTGAACTTGGTTGATGATTAATAACTTGCGTTGATTTCTCAAATCAAAATGACACGATGACTTGGGGTAATTTCAGAGCAACGTCAATGAAATGAACCAGTCTCTTTGAACAATCAATATTCTTTTAATGGATCATTCCTTTGCATTAAACTTTATATGGGTTTGCCAAGATGAACTAGGGCGTTTAAAATATTTCCTAAGGATAAAGGAGTTCAACGTTAATGTATAATTCAACCTTTCTCTGTATACAATGATGCAATGTTCATTGTCAAAACAATTCACTTATGAGGTCGCTTCAAACTGAAAATAAGGCGAATTTGTTTGATTGAGACCTTTTATAGCATCATTTCAGTTCCTTGCAAAGGATTCTTTCATTATGCTGTATTCATTCATAGAAGTTCGCCTCGTATGTTTCAAGATTGTCCCCATAAGGGTGCTTCATACATTTCATTCCAAAGAGGATGATGTTCTTTGCAAAGGAGTGACTCTTCCATGCATAGAGATTGTAGTGGGGCGGGGCGGAGTCGGGGGCCCTGATCCACGCCTCGTTACCAATTTAAGGAGGGATGCAGTACTACCCTGTTTAATTTTTATTCTTTTAAGTTTTTGATAATTAATTTTATTTCCCGAATTCATTAGATTGGGACAAATAATTTTAGTTACCATTTTCTATTAAAACTAATGAAATTTTCCATTTAAAGTACTGAATTCTAAAAAAAAAAAAAAATTAAACGTGGCACCGGGCACCCGTTACCCGTCCCCATCCCAAATACCCGATTACGCAGGTAATGCCCGCCCCGTTTGGGATGGAGTCCAATGGGTATCGGGTTTGTCTGGCTTTTTTGCCTTTCCTATCCATGTAAAGATTTCCTCCATGATGTTTAATCCATCCATGAAAGGGGTTTGCCTTGTATATTTCAAGGTTGGCCCCATAAGGGTGCTTCGTACCTTTCATTCCAAAGCGGACGATGTTCTTTGCGAAAGGGTGACTCTTTCATGCTAAGACTTCCTTCATAATTTTTGATCCATCCATGGAAGGAGTTCAATGAGTAATGAACTTCCAGATGTAAAAAATATCTTTATTAATGAGATAATTACATAAGTTGGGAAAACATAAGCTGGGAAAGAACATTCAGCCATATAGATGGGTCTTGTTTACTGGTAATACATTCTCAGATGCTCAACATTCTAGGGATGGGGTTGAGCCTTTCCATCCAAGTCTTCGATTCTATAGGTGCCAAGCCTTAGCTCTTTTGATATGTGGTAGGGGCCATCTCAATTGAGATCCAACATTCCCATGCCTGATTCATTAGAAGATAAGAAAATTCTTCTCAATATAAAGTCTCCCCTCTAATAAGCCTTAGAGAATGAGGTCTCTCCTGTGGTAGTCTGACGGTGGAGTGAATTGCCTATAATACTTAGGATAGCTTGTCCAACCAAACCCCTTTTGATACATCAACTTTCTTTTTCAAGGTATGCTTGATGGTTTTGTTGATAGCTTCCACTTGGCCATTTGCCTGAGGGCGGTGGGGAGATGAGAAGTGCTTTTTGATTGCTAACTCCTCACACAAGTCCCTGACCTTCGAGTTGTTAAACTGTATTTCATTATTTGATACAAGCGAATGGGGATTCTCGAACGGATAGATGATGTTCTTCCCGATAAATTTAAAAGTATTGCCCTTAGTGATTTTTTCTAAAGGCTGTGCTTCGATTCATTTGGTAAAATAATCGATGGCGATAATGGTGTAGCTAACACTACCCCTTCCTTTGGGTAGAGGCCCTATGAGTTCCACCTTTCATTTAGAAAGTGGCCAGGAGCTCGAAACTACAACTAGTTCTTAAGAAGGTTGCGTCTGAATCGTAGAAAAACGGTAACATTTATCGCACTTCCTTACAAATTGAAGAACCTCTTTCTTTATAGTTGGGCAATAACACCATTTTCTTTGTATCTTGTATTGTATGCAAGTTCTCTCCTTTGGTTTGAATTCCACAGACTCCTTCGTGGACTTCGCGAAGAATGTAATTCACCTATTCTCCACTAGTGCAATGGAGAAGAAGTGAGGAGAATATTCTCTTACATAGCACCTCATCATGTAGTACGAAATGAACATCCTTGTTTTGAGTTTATCAGCCTTTTCCTTATCATTTGAGAGGACCTAATGCTTAAGGAAGACAATAATTGGCTGCATCCAAGATGTGGTTCTTCAATCCACACGACCTTCCTTTATTTGGAGATGAGGGGTCGGCGAGGTGCTCAATTGGGACCATCTCGAGTAGCTCAAAATCCTTATTGTTGGCTTACTTTGATAGGGAATTTGCATGGACACTATCGTGCATGGTATTTGAGTTAACTCAAATTTCTCAAAGGATGGGAGAAGATCCATAGCTTTTTTGAGGTATGCTGCCATACTCTTATCCAATGTAGCGAAGTTACCATTTACTTAGCTAACCACCAACTGTGAGTCGTTGTGAACCGCCAGTCTCTTTACTTGCATTTCCTTGGACAATAAGGCCAACAAGTAGCGCTTCATATCAGCTGCATTATTGGAGGCCTTAAATCCATATCTTACAGCACAATTAAGTTTGTGGGTTTCTAGACTAACTAATACCACTCCAGCACCTACACCTGATTTCCTTGAGAAATCGTCAACAAACAAGTTCCACGTAGTATTTCCACTTTTATGTTCGGAGTGTTAGCAAATCTTGCTACGAAATCTGCAAGTGCTTGCCCTTTCACAAAAGCTCTTGGCTTGTACACTATATCAAATTCACTTCGTTCTATAGCCCATTTCATTATCCCGAATTATAGGTTTTTGAAGCACTTGTTTGAGTGAGGAATTTGTCAAAACTTGGATGCCATAGGCTTGGAAATATGGCATCGACTTTCTAGAAGTGGTAATCAAGGAAATGGAAAGTTTTTCTATGTCAGTGTAGAGAGTTTCTGTTGACAATATGTCCTATTTATATAGTAAATAGGTAGCTACAAACTACCCTCCTCCCTTACAACTATAAAGCTCACAGCCTTTGTAAAGACAACCAAATACAACAATAGGAATTCTTATTCTTTAGGTTTTGAAAAGAGGGGAACCTATCCCAAATGCTTCTTCGACCCTTGGAAAACCTATTTACACTCCTTATTCCATTGGAATCTCTTCACTTTTTTAAGAACTTTGAAGAATGGAAAGCATTTGTCAATGGCCTAAGAAACAAATCCGCTCAACACTACAAGTCGACTTGTGAGACTTTACACTTCTTTTGGTTTGCTAGAAGATCTCATATCTATCAATGCTCTGATCTTTTCAGGATTAGCTTCTATACCTCTCTAATTGACCATGTAACTTAGGAACTTTCTAGATGTAACACCAAAAGTGCGTTTCATAGGATTCAACTTCATCATATATCTTCTCAATAATTGAAAAGTAGCATTTAGGTGCTTTACATGGTCCACTATCTTAGCACTTTTCATCAGCACGTCATCCACATAAACTTCCATGGTTGTGCTAATAAGGTCAACAAATATCTTGTTGACAATCTCTGATAGGTTGCCTAACATTCTTTACGTCGAAAGGCATCACCTTCTAACAATAAAGATCTCTATCATTAATTATGGAGGTATTTTCCTATTCTGCTGGGTGCATGGAGATCTAATTATATCCTAAATAAGCATCCATAAAACTTAATAACTAATGACATGCAGTAGAGTCTATAGTCTAGTCTATCATTGGAAGTGACAAACTATCCTTGGGACATGCTTGATTAAAGTTGGAAAAGTCTATGAATACCCACTTTATCAGAACTAGATTAGAGATCCACTTTGGATAGATCACCTCTCTGATGAACCCATTAGATATCAATTTTTCTACTTTTTATTTCAGGGCATTGTAACTTTTCGAGTTAAGGGCTCTTCTTTTCTACCTTGAGAGGAGTGAACTTTAGATCAATATTGAGGTGGTGGCAGCTGATCTTGGGGTCAATGCCTACCATATCTTCATACTTCCTAACAAATATATCCTGGGTTTTGAATAAGAAGTCTTTAAGCTTCGTTTGTCTTCCAAATTCAGCTACTTTCCTACATGGAGCATTTTTTGTGGGATATTGTGGGTCTACTAGGAAGAGTTCCAATTTCTTTAATAGGGCTGCCTGAGAATTAGCCTCCATGATTTGAGGATTTAATCCTTTATCCATGGTATCTTCTTCGGGAATCACCCATTCTATAGGGGCTTTTACCAATTCGATGGCTCCACATTATTCAGGGGTTCGCCCATTCTCTAGGTGCATCAAGCATTTTTTACAATTCTCAAATGAGGAAATAAGTTTTAATGGATAGAAGAATGTAAGGTAGCCTTACAAGGGCTGAATAAACACTTGGGACAGCCTCCCCTCCTCTCCAAACCTAAGGATCATGAGCCACTACAGTTGTACTTAGTAATGACTTCTGAGGCTATCAACTTAATTTTGATAAAAGAAGAGAATGATCACCAACTGCTTGTTTACTACGTTAGTAAAGCACTCTTAGCAGCAGATACTCGCTACCTAGATGTGAAAAGCTAGCTCTTTCTTCGGTGACATCATCAAGAAAGTTGAGACCATATTTCCAAGCTTATAGTATACACGTGTTGACGAACTTCCCTCTTAAGAAGGTGCTACAGAAGCCTGATACTTTAGGGAGGTTATTGAAGTGGGTTGTGGAATATAGTGAGTTTGAAATTGTTTTCAAGCCAAGAGCTGCCATCAAGGGCCAGACCCTAGTAGGTTTTGTAGTAGAGTTCACTTCTATCCTAGAAATGGAAGAAGAGATGGAACCCGCCGAACCTTCAACTTGGATCCTTTTAGTTGATGGGTCACTAGGAGAGACAGGGTCAAGAGTTGGGGTTGTCATAGTTAGTCCAGAGGGACATAAGCTTACTTGTGCTATGAGATTCGATTTCAAAGCCACCAACAATACAGCAAAATATGAGGCCTTCCTCGTTGGCATAAGCTTAGCTAAAGAGACGCAAGTGAAGAAGCTCGTCATCACCAGCGACTCCCAGCTAATAGTGAGTCAAGTTCATGGTAATTTTTTAGCCAGAGATAAGTCTATGGTAGTATACTTGAAATTTGTTATAGACTTCAGCCCATCCTTTGAAAGGCTTGAACTGGTACAAATCCCACACCTTGAGAACGGCCATACTGACATACTGTCTAAATGAACAAGCAGCAAAGATTGTGAACTGCTCACAGTGGTTTCTTTAGAACAGCTTTCCAAACCTTCTACCATCGCTAGTGAGGCTATTATGTANAAATATGAGGCCTTCCTCGTTGGCATAAGCTTAGCTAAAGAGACGCAAGTGAAGAAGCTCGTCATCACCAGCGACTCCCAGCTAATAGTGAGTCAAGTTCATGGTAATTTTTTAGCCAGAGATAAGTCTATGGTAGTATACTTGAAATTTGTTATAGACTTCAGCCCATCCTTTGAAAGGCTTGAACTGGTACAAATCCCACACCTTGAGAACGGCCATACTGACATACTGTCTAAATGAACAAGCAGCAAAGATTGTGAACTGCTCACAGTGGTTTCTTTAGAACAGCTTTCCAAACCTTCTACCATCGCTAGTGAGGCTATTATGTAGGTTGAGGACACTCCATGATGGATGAAGCTAATCATATCATTCTTCAAAGACTAGACCCTACCTTCTGAAAAGGAAGAGGCTTAGAAGCTCAGAAAGAGAGTTGCCCATTTCGTCTTCTAGAATGATGTACTATACAAATATGGGTTCTAACTGTCCCTGGTCAGATATATTGGAGAAAATCGAGTAAATTATGTACTTTGGGAAATCCATGAGGGAAAATGTAGGAAACACACTAGAGGATGGTCCTTAACATAGAAAGTACTACGACTACTAGTGGCCTACCTTGAAAAAGGATGCGCAACAGTTTGTCAAAAAATGGGGAATGTTGGGTCCAACCTTTGTCCATTTGCAAAGTGGGGAACTGATCTTATAAGACCTCTTCCCAAAGGGAGATGAAACTGTAGCTTCGCGATTTTCTCCATTTATTACTTCACCAAATGGGTAGAAGCCGAGCCACTTGCCAAAATCACTGAGGCCAACACTTACAAGTTCTTGTGGAAGAACATCATTTGCAGGTTCGAAATTCCCCATTTGATTGTATCGACAACAGTAGAAAGTTTGACAATAAGAATGTTAGAAATTTATGTGAGGAACTGGGCATCAAAAAGTATTTTTCCTCCCAACATCATCCTTATGCAAACGGGCAAGTTGAGGCTGTTAACAAAACGATCAAGTATACGCTAAAAAAGAAATTGGATGCCTTTAAAGGGGCATGGGTCAATAAACTACCTCAAGTATTCTGAGCTATCAGAACTACGAGCAGAACTGCTACAGGAGAGACCACATTCTCTATGGCTAGTTGAAGTGGATCTTCCGTCTCCTCGTCGAATACACTTCAATGAAATAATCAATAATGGGATAAGGAGATGTGAACTCGACCTCTTCAAGAATAGAAGGACGAATTTCAAGAACAATGGTTGTTTATCAAAGAAAAATAACTAGATACTACAATTCGAAAGTGAAAAAGAAGTCATTTCGTTTGAATGAATTGATACTTCAAAGAGTTTTTTCATCCTCTAAAGGGCATGGTTCAGGAACCTTTTGTCCCAACTGGGAGGGTCATATCGCATTAGTGAAGATGTTCGGCTGGAACTTACAGAATTGAGAATATGGATGGAAAGGCATAGCTTCATCCATGGAATGTAGAACATCTGCGCAAGTATTATCAATGATGTAAACATCTTATGTATTCAATTTAAAATTCAATGAAATAACTTTTATTATATTGTTGATGAGTTAAAAATACCTCCCAAGAGGCTAATGCTCTGGGGGATATCTCTGCATAAAATAACCGTCCCTATGCAGGGAAGCGTGAACACCTCAACGATAAGGCTAGACATGGGGTCGGTTCGGTTCGGACCCAAACTTTTTGGGTATTTATTAAATGGAACCGTCGGGTCCAAATATAATTATGGAACCGTTCAGTTTCGGTTCGGATTGGTTCGGTTCCGTACCATAATTAAATTTTTTAATATTTACGGCAAACACTATATAAATACAACTAATGACATGTTCATTCGTAACTTTTACAAATTAACATAGCCTAATTTAAAAACATATAAATAATAAGCTGTCCAATAAGATTAATTCAATGTATACAAATACCAAAAAAAAGATACTAATATTAAAACATTTGTGATCCATATCAATAATTCCTTTACTTCAAACGGCATGTATAAAGAAAATGAAATTTAAATTAAAAGTTATAAAACTAAAATATTCTTAAGTATTGGTAATACTTACCAACTAATTGATTTAATCAGTATGAAAGGGCTTCAAAATCGATTTGGGAATGGAGATGTATGTTTTAAAATTATCAAATAATTTGGGTTTATATGGGAGTGTGCACTGCTTTCCAAATGAAATTGAAATGGTAAGCAGAAGGATAATGCCCAAATGTTGGGATAACGAAAAATTAATTTGGTTGGACTTAGCTGGTTTGTTTAATTAATTTGCTAATTTGTTTAGAAAAAATAAAATAATTTAATTAATTCAATATAAAAAATTAAAAAATTATTTAGATTTGGTTCTTGGTCTAGAACCGACCCAAAACCATCGGTTCTCAATTCAGATATCCGTTTGGGTATTTAACTTATGAAGAACCGCTAGATTCGATTTGGTTCGGGAGTTTTGTTCAACCCTACTCGACGAGGAGTTGAATCCCAAAGAGAACCACATATGTAGCAAAGTGTAGCACATTCCTTTAACCACAAAATTCTTAAAGATACCTCAACATGGGCAAACCGCTTCGTAAGTTAATATTTTGGCCAAGTAATATCATGAAGAAAATAAAGTACCTCCTAGTGAGAAAGACTCATAGGGAAAGCCTCTTTATAGATGATCCGTCCCTATGAAGTGATACGTGGGCACTTCGATGAATAACTGATTCCCAAAGAGGACCACAATGCACTCGTAAAGTGTGGCACATGCCTTTAACAATAAAGTTGTTAGGGAAGTCTCAGCATGAGCGAACCACTCAACCCATGCTTAGGAAAGTGAAAGGCAAAGTGAGCTGTTTATACTTGTGCTAATTTTAAATTACAAGAAAACAAAGCCAGACTAAAATCTGAAGTACTAAAGTACAAAAGAGCATCAGCTCATACATATCAACGTACATAAGTTTAGAAATTCATAAAGGTACATGACCTTCTAACACTTGGGACAAATTTTAGTGTTTGAGTTATTATCGAAGCACTATGTGCATATGTCTAATGTTACTTAGATCTTACATACATCTGATCTCATATGTTTGATTATCTGGTTAAAACAAGTTCTGAAGTGGTTAAGAGAACTTTAGTTAAATTTATTATTGAGGTCTGACATGATTACGTTATGAACTTTGTTAAGATATGAAACCTGCTAACACTTGTAAAAATTTATGCAAGTCTTATTATTGTTGAGGCCTTACTTTATAATTTTGACCTTGCTACTAGTCTGATGTTGTTAAGCTTGGGAAGTTGTTATATGTCTAATGTTATTGAAGTTGATGTTACTTAAAGTTAGATATAATTGTTGAAGTATTAGTGGTTCCAATTTATATTGGCAAGTACATCAGAACTAAATGGAAGTAGTGAAGATGCAGAAGGTTAATGAACACAAGTACTAAAGAAAAGAAGAACTTCATTCATTGAAGAAGTATTTACAAAAGGCGGGTCAAAGCTACTACACTTGGACAAAAATGTGAAGAAAAATATATTAGAGTCCTAAGCCATAAGGGGGTGGGGGTTGATGAGCCACATAAGGTATGATTGCATAAGGAGCCACTTCTGCATTTGCTTTTTTAGCTGTATCATCATCTAGTTCAATTACTTGCCTTCGTTCTACTGGATTTTTGAGGCTCAAGCTCCTTTCGCTTCATCATCAAGAAACTCTACTCTCAACTTTGAGGTGTTGATGCCTAGAATATTTACCTCCAACCATTCAACCATATATGTGTAAGCGTACCTTCGCCAGTACTTCACAAAGCTTTTGTATACTTTAGTTAAATAGAAGTTGGCAAGGAAACGCTTCTCAGCATCAATACCAGCAGTTTGAGCCTCATGTTCGGTAGCCTCCATCTTTTTAGTTAGACTAGAAATTCTAGAGCTCAACTCCTCCACCTCTCCATTTACAGTAGAGTTCTCTCTATTTGCCTTCTCCAAGGCCTTCGACGCTAGCCTCTGGTGGGCATTAGGAGTCTCTACTCACTTTGTTAGAGAGGCCACCTCACTTTGGTGGTCCTCGTGCTTCAGCTTCTCAATTTCTGCCAAAGTAGAAGTGAGCTTCATAGACTCTTCTTCATTTTATTCCTCAGAGGCTTTGCCTCTGCCTTGCCGTTGTTGGCAGCTTCCTCGACCTGTGAAGCCTTATTGTCAAAACCTTAATTTTTACTTTTAAGGTTTTTAAAGAGGGCTTCAGCCTTTATGGCCATACCAAACGCCCTTCTCGTTTGGGACACCAACATGGCAAAGACATCAACGACATCTATTTTCTCCACAAAGGATTGCCACTTCTCTATTTGGTACTTGTAAAAGGTCATAATAGCAGTCTAGACTTCAGGAAAAAGAAATGCTAGAGCCTTAAATTCAAGCTCATCTGTCCTTTTTACCATGACAAGTTTTGTTCGTGGGAGCTTAGAAGTGGTTGAGTCACTTGAAGTCCTCTCTTTCTTTGCAGAATCCTACCTTTGGGGCTCCACGACAGTTGTCCTCTTCTTCCCTACAGATGCCGGAGCTATTGATGCTGCCATTAACTTCTCCCTTACTGGGACCTTGGAGCAAGGGAGTGGGGAGGGGGGAGGAAATGTCATTGGAGCTGCCCAACACAGCGGTGGACACCCTGAATCTTTTCTTAGGCTCTTCCACCACTACCTTCTTGCCCTTATTTGCCAAGGGAGGCCATCTTTCCTCTTGAAAAGTAGCCTCCTTGCCGACCCTTTCAATTTCGTCCCTCACCTGCTTTTCTCCAGCAGATGGAGGCTTCATTCCTTTATGACCAGAGGTGGTGGTGGCTGCTAGGATCGTGGCCATGTCGGGGGTGTGATGCCTCCTCTTTTCAAAGTTTTCTACAAGGCCAGACACGAGTAAATCTCAAAAACTTAAGTTAAAAGTCACTAGTAAAGATGAAGTTATACCACTTTTTGGCCATTAGACAAAATTCTTCAAAAGATAGTCTGGAGAGAATCAAATGATCGAAGTCATGAGACGAGGAGGGTCGATGCCTGTTAAAGTGTCCCAATCACTCTCACTTAGAAAAAAGTGCTCAACAGACCCTCTAAAACAACGACAACTTGTTAGTATTAGGTTCAACAAGTTACAATCTCGAAGTAAGAAGTTGGGACTTTGACATGGGGAACATTGTCACCCTCACACTGCCATTTTCTTCCAGCTCCGAATCACATCTCTTTCCATTCTTTGATAGAGGATGGTAGGTCTAAGATAAAAGGAGAATGTGCCTCCCATGGGTACAAGGAACACCATATCCTAGAGTCTCCCTTATCCAATGACCTAGGCTGGAAGACGATTTTGAATACGTGAAGGGGCATGTCCTCGCTTAGGGAGGTCTTTTTTCAGAGAAAATATGATCCTACTAATTGGACCCAGGCATTAGGAATGAGTTAGGTAGGGGGCCAGCCCGTACAACCTAAGAACAACTCGAAAAAAAGGATGGAAAGGTAGGCGAAGCCCAGGCTTAAGGAGAAACTCGTTGATAATGATGTAGCCTTGCCTCAAATAGCAGGCTTGCTCACTAGGAGAATGGGAGATGAGCTCTATGTCATATGGAATCCTATATTTGTCTCTAAGTAGGCTAAGTGACTAAAGAATGGATTTTGGCTGTCCCCAAGCAGTATCACCATTGATTTACAAGCTAGCTCGAAACTCTTACAAGTTAAAAAAATTAGAGTACTTGTGAGTTTCTTAAGATGACGAAGAAGAAGAAACACTGAAATGCGAAAGCTACAACAAGAAAGGAAAAACTCGAAGAAAAAGAACAGTTAGAAAAACTCGAAGGTTTGTAAAATTGAGGAGGATGCAAAGATTCGTGCAAAAGTAAAGAGATTTTTCTCAAGGACTTGTGTCTTTTATAGGCAAACCTGATCAATCCCACCCTCTCAATCCGAGCCGTTGGATCTTGATCTGGGGTCATCTAACCGTCCATTTGAAAGTTTAATCTGAGCTACTCAGTACGTTCTAATCTTTGCCTTTTATGACCAAGATTAGGACGCTTATTCTATGCTTCTTTACACATCTGAAATTCGCAAAGTGCGTAGGACACATCCATCATTGAGCATTAAATGCGGCGACACTTACGTGTATTGGAAGTTGAATTGCCTCAACTGGCTTTTCTCGTAAACTTGTCATGATAGTGTTTCTCAAATTGAGGATTCCATAATTAAGGACGTCTCGTGTTTCTCAAATTTATTAAAATAAAGTGCCTCAAAATTATCAACTCAGAGGCCATATGGGGGTGACCCTTTTCACTTCGACCAGCTCAGATAGTGCTTCAGATATGAAAATGCACTTCGAAAGATATGACTTTAGAATTACTCTTTAGCAACCCTTCTTAGAATTGTTCCTAAAGGTGAAATATTACCAAGTAAACCACTTCGGACAACACCTGCATAGGGTTTACACAAATAAGGTATATTTTAAAGTCAAGTCCATGTATTACATAAATAATCATGCATAGACTTGGGGGACTATTGTTACACCTTGCCTCTTATACTCAAAGTAAAAGTGCCGATAGACAGAAAGTCAACAAAAAAGTCAAATACAAACCTATGAGGTCAAAATATGAAAAAATAAAAAAAAATCGAAGTCCTGCACTGTAAGGCCGAAGTCCAAGTTGAGGCACTGTCTCAAGGATGAAGCAATACAACTTGGTTGAAACACTGCCTATGGAAACATGAAAGGAGACGAATCTCTCCACTTAGAGAACCACCTCAAAGATCTCTCCAACGCTCTCAAACTCATCCAAAGCTCATGAAGCCGACGTTGTATCTTGTAATAAATTCGGAATTTTTTTAGAAGCGATTGATGTAACACTTGTAATAAAGTTTATCAGTTTGTCAGCCTAATGTATATAGAAACTGACCCCTTATCAATGTATTAATTGCATGAATAGACAGTGATGCGAAGCCTCAATTAGGGAAATGAGGCTAAGTTGTTCTGATCAAATGGTGACCACGTTGGTCAAGACAGTATAAATAGGTTCTCTTTGTAACTAAAAGGGTGGGATGGAATTTTGACAATCATACATTCAAAATGCACACTTGAACTCTCAAGAAATTCATACAAGCAATTGCGTGAATATTTTTCATATTCTTTACAAGTTTATTGAACACAAATTTCGACATACAATTTAGCAACTTCTATGTACATTTCATCTATCGTTCCACATATTCTCGTTTGTCACCGTATAGATTAGTTTGGCTTCCGACTGGTGATCGTTGTTAGCGCAATTGCCTTTGTTTCACATGCCAGAGCCTGAACATTTCTGTCTCTTGTTGCAAAGTACCTCCCGCGTCCATTTTCTCTTTGCTACCGTCGTTGCTACGGTAGGGACGCGCCAGAATCGTGCTTGACTTGGCATGAGTGGGCCCAACATCCATTGGCTCATTTTCTGGGGTCAATACATTTATTATTGTTTTAATTAATATTTGACAAAGTCTATTCTTAATATCTTGATAAAATATAAATGCTCAATTTACATCTAGATACATGTAAAAGCCTAAATGAAAACCAAATTCAAGAACCAATTCTCGTTAATTAGAAAATTAATAATATTATTAAAAATAAGAGAAACCGAGACCATACTAAAAATAATAAATGAAGACAAAGAAAGAAAAAGGAGAAAAAAGGAAGTTTAATGATGTTAAGAGGCTTGTGGTGCACATAATAATTAAAGAGATAATTAATTGGGTACTTATGTCATTTTATTTATGTCTAATTTATTAATGAAAAATATTTAAAAATATGAAGTACCAAAAAGAAAATTACAGTATAGCCACCTGTTGACATACAAAAATGAGGCCCAATTAAATGGTCCAAATAGTGAAGCCCAGTTAGGAAATTCTAATGATGGGCCCAAATGAGACCATGTAAAAATCCAAGACAGAGTTATGTAGCGGAGGCCTATCATCGCTCAAGCCTGCGAGACGTCCAAGATCTAGGCGAGTCTAGTATCATTATCACTCAAACTTGCGAGACGCCCAAGATTTGCGAGTATAGTGTCTTGTTGATTATTTAAAGCAACGGTCATTGAAACATTTAATGGGAAATCTTATCACAGTCCACGATCCAAGAATCTCGGTTGCAAGCAGTTAAATGATGGGAGTAATGGCAGTAGTGAAAGACAGTAGTTTCTTGACAAGTCATCCATTATGGAGAAAGTTGGTAGTTATAGGACGATGAGTAGTTTTCAAACGGTTCTACAAGAAGAATTGTCAAAGGAGTATAAAAGAGAAAAGAGAACATAGAAGCAAGGATCTCGAATCAAATCATTCTCGAACAGAGAATTATATAATTTCGTTTCTTTTAGTTCTTGTTAACTTTCAATTACTTTGCAAATTTAGTGTGCTTGTGCCCCTTGGAGGCATTTCCCTTCTTGCAAATTGTGATCTTCATAAATAAAGCACCTGTCGTTCGGACTTTGTCTCGAGAGGTTGTTGTTCCTTACACAATCGTTTGAACTTCTTTTAATTATAGCAAGGTTCGATTTCCAAGATTTCCCAGTGAGACCCTTTGGTGTTTGAACATATGAAAAATGAAGCAATATGTCTCATAAAAAATTTGATAAGGAGACAGCAAGCCAACGAATAGTCCAACCTGTGATCGAACGATATGAGGAGTAGAAAAGTACTCCATGAGTAGAGGGATAGAGTTAAAGTCGTTATGAGCCAATGACAGAGTTGAGTCTGTGAACTATGCTTGCATTGCTTGGTGAACTCACACAAGATATCGTTGAATAGGTAAATTTACAAAATGTTCATAATGTGGAAATGTTTACTCAAAATGGAAATGTACACTATGACAACATGGCCAAACAACTAAACACTTTGAATGAAATCATGAATAAGTTAGTGGGCCAAAATTTTCAACCAGTTATGCCAAGTATAGGGAGCCACTTTCAAGCCAGGATGATTGTGGGACATAATTCCTCAACCTGGGTCCGAATCAAGGAATAGATCCACCTTTTGGACCATCCACTTCAAACTAGGGGGTAGTGGAATGACAAATTTGAATAGTGGTAATGAAGTATCAAACCTAGGGGGTAACCAAAATGTAAGAGACAATGTCTAAACCAATGGACAGAACACCCGACGTGTTAATGATGGCGAAAATACTAAGGCTAATTGTAATAATGGCTTAAAAAATAGCATTTTTGCCACAAACCAAGGACCAAACATTAGGTCTCAAGTAATTCCACCAATAAATCAACCTATAGGAGTTCTATATGATCCCAACGTAGTGTTGATGAAACAAATTATGGAGATAATATAGGATCAAATGGCTTTTGGGATGCGTCCTATTATTTGGCCGACTTACACATGCCATATCTTGATTGGATAGATCAAGCATATCCGTGGCCTAGAGGGTACAGAGTTCCAAAGTTTTCATATTTACAGGTCCGGGAGAAGTTGCTACTTTGGGGCATATAAGGCGATTCACACTGTAATGTGGTGAAGTAACTGGTTATCATAAAATGAGACTGTTCCCTAGTTCGTTAACTAAGAGTAGCTTTCTCATTGTTCATTAAACTGCCTGCAAATTTTGTCCAAACATGGAAACAACTAGAACAATTGTTCCACCCTCAGTTTTACAAAACTGAATCTGAAGTTAGTTTGGCCAACTTGGCGAATTTATGTCAAATGCCAAAAGAATGGGTACAAAGTTTTTTTCAGAGGTTTAAGACAGCTAGGAGCAATGTTTTGTACCTTTGCCCAAATTTTTTTTGTTAAAATCACTTAAAGTTGTTTGAGTTTTGATTTAA
>CAIGRL010024667.1:0-11100 GCA_903798325.1 Fraxinus xanthoxyloides
GATTGTAAAATCTTTAAAATTGAGCACCTTGCTCTGATACTAATTGTTAGCTCAAGAATAACTAACCAAGAGGGATGTGAATTAGTTTTTGAAACTTTTCGTTAATTACTTCAAGATTTTAAACTAATGATCACACAAATAATAAAGATGCAAACTAAAACGAAAACAAACACGTAAATGAAATAATATAAGATTGCACAAAGTAAAAATGTTAAGTAAAAGAGATAGATAGTGCAAACGATATGTTATGGAGGTTCGATCTAACGCAATTATCTATGTCCCTCGTTACCAAGCTCTCCGTCACGAGTAAATTCAAATGCACTATAATGGTAACTTACAACAAGGAGTACCAATCATTAAATGACTTACAACAAGGAGCACCTATCCTTAGGTGACTTACAACAAGGAGCACCTACCTTTAAGTGACTTACAAAAAGGAGCACTTATCCTTACAATCGAGTTTTCACAAGGCTCTCGAAACCGTCAAAATGTAAGTGATAATTTTACAATTGAAGAAACTATCTTAACCAATGATATAATCAAGTTAAATATTAGATAATTAGGTAAACACTTCAATAGATAGCAAATAATAAAGCTCAACTATTTGGTCTGTAAACTTTGATGAATAATGAATAAGAAATAGTTTGTATCTTTGTATCAAAGTTTTCAACCTATGATCTCTCTTAACAAATAATACAAGTTGAGTATGAAGAGAGATTTACATTTCAATAAAAGTGTTAACAAAGAAAACTTCTATCAAGAATGAAGAATAGATGACATTGAGAAAGTTTCTTCACAAAAGAAATTCTTGATGAGATAGATGAAAATTAGTTTGTTCAATCAAGAAATTCTTTGTAAAAAATGAAATGGAATTTAAAATCAAGTAAGATCAATGATTTTCAATAANCAAAGTTTTCAACCAATGATCTCTCTTAACAAATAATACAAGCTAGGGCCATGCCACACCCAAATTATGTAATAGCAGTCTGCACCGCTACTAGTGTGAGGGCAAGGAGCCGTGTTGTCATCTCGTACAGTATCCCCGCTGATGTTTTACTGCCCCATTCGTTTATTCTGCAGTTTTTCTATCTTCATTGCTCTCTATTGTGCTTCGTATACCAAAATATGAGAGAATAAGTTCACTGTTTCCTGTAAAGAAATTTACTATCCACTACTATAACATGTAATCAACTAATCTTCGATCTCTCTTGAATCATTCTGGGCAATTAATTGAGAGAACTCGGATGAATATTCTTGTATAGAGTGTGCTCAATGCTTCAAAATTCTGCGCAAACGTTGATATACAGAACATATATAATTGAAAGGCCAAAAAAAAAAAACTGCTCTAAGATGTTTTAGAATTTATCAAACTTCTTAATTTTCTCCTTCCCGTATCTTTCACGATTCTGTTTCATTTGTCGCCACCAAGAAGCCACAAGTCCCTCAGAGCAGAGAGAAGGGGGAAGAGTAGTAGGACTAATTTATTTTTAAAGGGAAATTTATATTTTTTAATGAAAATCCCTTTTTCTTAGTGGAAATTGTTTACCCAATATATCGGTATAAATTTTGTCACCCCATGACTACGCCTTTAGCACCTTTTTAAATTCAATAATCTCCTCAACCGTACATAATAAGTCAGAAACTCATCCATCTTCAAAGCTCCTTGAAATTCTGGGATGTCAACCTGAAAACCAGCCTTCACTATGGAAAAGTTTCAACAGCACCACCACCACCGCCATCACCACAAACATTCTGCACCTATTCCGAGATGCCTCTGCGCGCAACCACATCATCTCAAACCCTTTCCTTTGCCGTTCACATCCCCAAGCCCATTCCTCTGCCGATCGGAATCCTCCATAATGCAAAATTCATATCATCAAACTTGTAGATCCCCAACGACATTCTCTTCAGTAGCTGTAATAATCTTTTGATACCAATTATTGAGAATTACAAACCGGAGTTTTATTTTATCGAGAGCAATCAATTCAAAAAGAAAAAACAAAAATAAATACTCAAGAACACACAAAATTTATGAAAGTTCGTTTCAATGTGAGAGTATGTCCTCTCCTGTTGCTACAGTAATTAACTATAATAAAAAATATTTATAAAACAAAATTGTACTCGTATCTTCTAAGCCTCTATTTCTCTCTTTTTGATTATAATTATAAAGTCTAAAAATGACTTCCTATTTATAAGACAAATTAGGGCAAAATCTAATTATGCAAGGACTCTAATTTCTTAATAGAATTTTTCGCGAAGTGAGAATCATTAGGATCGACAATAATTAAGCTTGACAACTTAACACCTCAGGTGGTCCTATTTCCTTGCTCCTTTTCCCAACTAGTCTTAAATTCATGTGCCACGTCTCGTACTCCATTAGAAGTTGATTAATCAAAAGATCTTAAGGAACTTGAAGAAATCCAACTAAAATGGTTGATTATGGGTCTTTAAAATCTACTAAAAACAATTGTAGACACCCGAGTTCCTCATCTTTTTCTCCTAGGTTGTTAAGTAGTTTGGTCTCTTAATCAATTTTTTTCATGATAAAAAACCATTTCCTGCTGCGAAAATCCATTTTGGTCTTATTCAAACGCTCCCCAAAAAAGAGAATAGGGAATTGTAACATATTTGCCAATCTCTTTTTGGGGTCTTTTGATCGTGTTAATGCTGCACCACATGTCAAGTCAAGAGGATACGGCAAGGCTCCCGAAAATGTGAGGAAAGGGAAATGTGCTGGTTTCTCAAGTAGAATATGCCCCCTATTTCAATTGTTGTTTCTCCTCTTAGAAAATTGTGAATTGGATAAGAGTTTTGAATTGGTGGAGATAACTCTCAAGGGAAGTTACCGGGAGTGTTCCAATACGTCTAAGGTACACAACACACACCCGTCGAATGGCTTGAGCATGACTTCTTTACCAGGGTTAGAAATATGCCTTGGAACAAAATGAAAGAAACCACACCTGCCAACAAGTTAAAGTTTTATTTTGGCAATTTTTGCATTAAACATTACATAAAATAAAAGGAAATACAGCCAGTAAATTAGGTTACTGAAGAACCCAAAATGCAGTCTAATGTGGGCCGCTCGATCTAGTGGACACCGTCAGAGGGCGGAATCCATGGCGTATAGTGGCTTCCCAGATTTCCTTAGTGTTGAGTATCATGTCTCCACATTCATGCACATTCCAATCTTCTAAACCATGAACAATTCCTGCTATACGCCATGCACTTATCACCCTTCTTGGCAACCAATTCTGCACGTAAACACCAATTAAATAATTCAGATATTGTAAGATTTATTTATTTATTTTTTTTGGGGTTAAAAATGACCGAATTTTGAAATCTCTTTTGGTAGAACCCGATAGGCTAATCAAGTTCAACGCAACCGATTCCGGTAATTGTGCCCATCCCTGTGTACAGGGACCAAGCAAGAATAGTAGAGTTGTGGGGGCAAATTTCTCAAAATTTTAATCGTGAAGGCAAAATTAAAAATTATAACGAATTTTTTTGAAAATCTCATGTGAATCTTGAAAAATCTATAGCAAATTCTTGGATTTCGAATTTAGTGTGAAGGCAGCGGACTCCATTGTAGATCCGCCCATGCCTGCGTAAAACCATTCATTTTTTCTGAGGCCATATAACATTGAGGTTTAAAAACTTTCCTGGGTTGGGCTGGGCAGGACACCCTGTGCTTCTACTTTTCAGACATATTGTTTTCTTCTTCTTCTTCTTCTTATTATTATTATTTGAAGAGTGGCAGAGAAAACAAAAAACATAGACAAAAGAAAAATGTCCATGCCAGGTCAGCCCAAGCACCTTTAACATATTATACTGTGACAAGGTTTCTTTGTTGAACATAATGTGCACTATTATTATGCCAAAAAGTGATATTTCAAATGATGAAAATAAAGCATAAAACTCTAGCCAACCTCGCAAGAGTCTATGTTTTCGAGATGCTTGGGAGCCAACATCGATGGAGTGTTGTTGTAGAAGCAGTCTTTGCGTATTTTCTTTGGAGGAAATTGTGAGAACGGAATGAATAATGTCCCTTTCAATGCCTTCGATTGTTCATCTTTACTTAGTCCATCTCCCACTAACCATACCTAAAAAAATTAACATTTGCCCATTTCATTAAATATCACATAAGGAAAGAAAATACTTATATTATAAAAGTAATGGTTTGTTTGGAGTTTTCTTTAGAAAGTATAAGCAGCTATGACACGAGTGGTACGCAATACTGTACTGTATTCCACAAGAAAAATTCTTGATGTACATAATAAATGTACATATGGGTGTGCACAATTCCTTTCATAGAGTGTGATCGAGTTCAACATACTGAGCTTGATCTTCTTCTTTAACTTAAGAGGATGGAAAACTGCAGTAAAGAATAAGGAGAATAAAATTTACCTTTGTAACATAGCTTTTGGGATATTGGACCAAATTATTAGCTGCCTCAGTATTTCCAAGCCATGCTTTAAGCTTCTCATACTCATCTTGACGTACTGCGCTTACCTATGACCAGAAGACAGAATTGGACAAAGCCATCCAAAATGTATTATAATTGACCAAAAAATCTATAATCTTATTCAGTACAGCTTACCAAACATGCCCTAAATGGTTGGGGAATATTATAACTGAATAATCATCCTCATGTTCCAAGGTTTCATACACTAGTATTCTATGAAATTACCGAACATTACTAATGTCTAACTTACCTGGATTCCCCCTTGACATAAGGCAAGGGCAATGGAGTAAGCAACTTTTGATAATTCACCTCGAAGGATCACCCGAGTTGTTCCTTTCGGAATGCTGTTCATCACAACAGCAACAACTAAACTACTTCCATCAACTAGCTTCAGTTTTAGCTGAGGATGCCTTCTTATGTACATCTCACCATTCCTGTTCAGCTCCTTCTCCTGCATATGTTGTCAATACATTTCTGAGATTTTAAGAATTCTAGAAGTTCCTATCTCTAAAGAGCATGTTTTGCTAAGTAAAAGAGCTACCTGTTTTTAAAGTATCATTTGAAAGTCAAAATAAGTTATTTACTTAATTTAGCTTGGCCAAACATGCACTAAGACTTGCCTGATTCAATAAACCAAGGCTCAAAATCTTAATTCCTTTGTCCTCAGCTTCCATTATAGCTTCTTCAATTGTACTATTGATAGACTCTCTTTGCCCTTTCATGTAGTACTGCAAGAAGAAATCAATATCTTAAAAACGCACAATTTTTGTGTGAAACTCGTATTTCTTATTCTTAAATGAATTAAAATGTAAATTTCTTACTTGGATGCTGTATTTTGGAATAGCCCAGGTTTGCAGTTTTAGATGTTTGAAAATATTCCTCTCGACAATAAACGTGCGTCCATATATCCACGTTACAGTTGTAGACCAAAGTGTGACGGGCCAAATTAACCACAAGTACCACATAGAATTATGAGGCCTTGACGCTAGTGATGCAAAACCTAGACGTAGATGATATATGGATTCTGGGGTTGTCAAATGAGTTAGATGCACAACATGAGGTGCTTCCTCCTTTCTCTCGAGGGAAGTGTGATATAAGAAGTCGGAGGATTTGTCTACTGTTCCATACACATAATCGTAGAATGGCATGAAAAGGGAGTAATTGGTTCGGAATTGAGTATGATGAAGAGAGTGAAACCTGCATTAGCAAATAAATAATCAGCTGGATTCTCAAGTCTTCTGACCACACACGTGCATGTCGACATAATCTTTAATACAATGGTTGACTTAATACTACACGACACTTTATTGTTGGACTCTTTTGAATACGATCAATTTTTCCAATCACATCTTGCCAACTAACATTATGTCATTCCATCTGTCAACCACTTTTTGTCAAAGTGGCATAATTTAGTCATTAAAAAGATGGTTTTAACGTGATGTTGTAGCCGATAATCTTTTAACATTGTGCACGTGCCCATGCCTTTGATTAGGAATAAAATTACTTACGAAGGCGTGTACATTATGAACTTGAGAGGGGGAAACATGGAGAAAAACCATTTGGGAATGAGCTCAAAGTTGCAGTGACCCATGTTGTTCATGAAATCAATATATGTAATATAACCAGAAAATGAAGCAATGGAAGCAGTCCCGGTCAGCACAGTCGTAAGAATTGGTATAGCGAAGAGCGCAAAATATGCAATATGCTCTGCAAATGGATGAATTACAGCTGATAAAACAAAAATAAGGCTATGGTTAGAATACATGTATACATATATATTCTGCATCTATGAAATTCTTATTGAAATCCGACATCTGAATTTCACTCCCCGTACAGTGCAATTTTCTATTATTCTTTTTCTTACATGTAATGGGTTCAGTAACAATGGAGGAGTGGTGGTGGGAATGGTAGCGGGAGTAGAGGAAGTGGTGGTGGAGTGCCCTGTGCAGCCAATAATAGAGGAACTCCACTGGACCAGTGTGAAGCAAAATTGTCAATACCACCCCATTTGTCCTCCAAACAGGCAGATGATGACCCTCCTTGATATACATGAATCCCAAATAGAATAATACGCCATTAAATATTATTTGATCATCCCTGCAAAATTTTGTCAGTTTCACCACAAGTTTTATTTCGTGCTTCACACACATAAACCCAGTCGAGGAAATAACTATAGAGAAGTTAGGAGGAGATTTATATGTATGCGTACCAGTTTCTTTCTCTATCAACTTGCTCAAATTCGATGCTCTTATCGACTATCCTGTTGCTACCTTTTGCAGTTCGATAACGAGAGAGTGAAATCCAGAATTGGTTATGAAGCATTCTTGTTAGCAAAAATGGGAATATAGAAAAGTGAGAAAAATCCCTTTCAGCTTCATCCTCCATCATGAACGAGTACGTTGCGTGAATCACCCAAGGAGCCAATATTAGATACTTCATCCACATTGAAAATGGAAACATATTATTCCAGCAGCTCAAATGTGAGTATATTTATACATATATACAGAGAGAGAGAGGGTTGGGGTGGGGGATACCTTGAAGTTCCCAAGACATGTCCATGGCCATTCAGTGAGGATCCCTGGTTTGGATGCCATTCTTCTTCTCTGCTAACTTGCCACCTTTCTTCCTCTAAACAACACTGCAAGCATTTGTATACACATATATATGTAGATATATATAGACAGCCTCCCCGTATTCAGCCCCTGTTTGGCTGTTTGACAACCCTTATTTCAAAACTCTTTAATTTTTGTACTCGTTTTCACACGATAAAATATTTTGCATGTAAACCTAAAACTTATTCTTACTTTTTAATCACACGTTCTCTAAAAAAAAATACTGATCAACACTTCATTTTCTCAAAATAATGGCCGGCCATCAAATGAGTTTAATCTTCTTGATTCAATGCACTCAATTCAACCTAAGCCCTTATTTGAAAATCATTATTTGGAAAAAATGATGTTTTCAATAGTATTTTTTATAAGAATGTATGTTTAAAAGTATCAAATTAAAAGTTTTGAATTCATGTGCAAAATATTTTATTATATGAATGTATAATTGAAAATGAATATATAAAAAAAAAGAGTTTTCAAAGGTCATGAAACATGGGCTAAAAGTGTCCATTATAAATGAACTCTGCAACCATAGTACAACTGAGGCAGGTGGAGATTTTTGTTACGATTGTGCATTTACTTAGCTCAACTGCCAATGAAATGGGGTTATTGAACAGTTTTACTTTATCATAGATTTCATGTGCCTTTAATTTTGGGCGAACTTTGGGAGGGAATTCGTATTATGCTACGCCAATGAAAATGTGCAACATATATATTCCTTACGTTTTCTTAGGCGTTTTCACCGGTTCATGCCATGCAAACCGAAAAGAACCTTTTACACAAATTTAAAAATTGTGTTCGTATGTATAAATCTTTTGTCGCATGAATCACATTATTTACTTCCGAGAACAATATATTTCAAAATTGTCGATGGAGAAAATTCGGCCATTTAGTGCTATCTCGATATTTTGGTCAGCTTGTTTAATTTCCAAAATTATTATTGGCAATACATATCGATGGAATTAATTGTGATTTATTGGCTCATATAGTTCTTTTTTTTTTCCCACCGAAGTTTCTAACTCGACCCTGATAAATACTGGTGTTTGTTTTGTTCATTTCATTTTCTTGCTTAATATTGACAGTATAAATACTAATAAAAGAATGAAGAATATGAGCAATTTAGCCTCTGTTTGTCAAATATATAAATCATTTACGAAGATTCACGAAATGTATGAATAATAAAATAGTAGTAGTTATAAATGTTTGATTAAAATTATTGTTTGATTTTGACTGAATTTATAAATCATTTATGAGTTTTCAACTAAACAAAGAATTTATAATTCACACTCAATGTGAGCATTCTGATTATTATTTTTTTTATTTGGAATAAAAAGTTGCCCAATAATAAGTTTGTATGTTTTTATTCTCGGAGAGAATTGCATTTTGATTAAGTTATTAATATAAGGAAAAATGAATTAAATGAGAACATAGTTATAAATAAAGGAATTAAACAAGGAATACCGAAAGGTCATTTCTTGTTTTACTTTAGTTTCCCTTAAGTTGTTACAACCAATTTTAGATGCACCTCTTCCGTGCAGTAAGTGTTTAAACTCTTAAAATCACCTTCTATAAAAATTTATATATTTATTTTTCAATCTTTAAACTGCCCCCGTCACGCGTAGATTGAAATTAGTTTCTTAGAGAATTCACACACGTGAACAATGTTTTACAAACTAAAAGTAGTGCCAACAATGGTGGAATACTTTGGTCACACAGCCCCCCTTTCAATAGGGAGTCGTCACTTGTCGATTCGATAAAACATTATGTAGAAAATTAGGTAAGTGTAGCTTGATCCTTTTTCAAAAGGATAATACTATTAAGCTTGAGTAGTATTTATCCCCAATGATCCCACATACATACAATGTGACGTCGATTACTAGGTACATTGGTCTTACCATTTCACAACTCTTTTTTTGAAAAAATAAAAAATTATCATTACCAATAAAATTTCCCGGAGAAAATTTTTGTCTCTAGAGTTCTCTTAAATAGGGAAAAAAAAAAAAAGGGATAACATTCAAGATCATTAATTTGTTTAAATAAAAAAGAAAAAAGTGTAGATGAATTTTCAGTGGGAGTTGAACCAAAAACATAAAATTATGAGCGGATTTTGGATTCGAAAGTTTTACGTACTTTGATACCTTGTTAAACTACCTCATTAAAACTTTATATTTTTAATTAAACACCTAAATCACTAAAATAATAATAATAATAATAATAATAATTACATTTATTTAGTCAGGTTTGTGATGCTAAGAAATAGTTATCTATATAAAAGGATTGGTAAAACCTAATTTTGTAGTTATAAAGGTTACAATTTTAGAGTTATTTCATGGTTCTAGATTTAAGTCTTAGTATAAGTTAGATTTTTGAATTGTAATTAATTGCTATAAGTATGTTTTCTCATGTCTAGGTAGACCAAGTTATCAAAGACTAAAATGTGTAAGTTTTCATTGACGGAGATTTGAATCCACAACATTTGCTTAAGCATCGTGTCTAAAAGTCAATCTATTAGTGATCTTCCTAGGGGCGGATCCAGTGGTGGGCTACACGTAGTCCAAGCCCAAATGCAGAAAAATTATAAGTAAAATGGTTGTAGCCCACAATATCAACTGTTCAAGCCCAGTAGGCAGTAACCCAAATGCCCAATTGAAAACCCAATTAATTCCCATTTCCCTAACCCTTTCAGTTTTCACGGTTTCACCATCATGGTATCACCGTTATGTTTTTTTCAGAGTCCGGTTTGAGCAGCCCCTGGGTTTCACCCCATATTTTTTCGCCGTTCGGCTAACGGTCGAAGTCTTCTTCAACAGTCAGCAGAATCAACATTCAATTTCGGTCCTTCATGGCTTCACCTTCAATGTTCTTCAGCAACAGACCAACAACTTCAGCCTTCAAACTTCAGTGCTCTGCCCCTTTTACAGCCTTCATTGTTCTTCTTCTTTAGCAAGTACTACGATTCTTCTTCTTCTTTAGTGCTCCGCACCTTCCACAAGTACTACAGTTTTATTTTACGATTTTCTTGGGCTATTTTTGAAATTGTTTTGGATTCTAATTGCTTGTTCAATTTGTTTATTTTTGCAAACTTATACTCAATTTGATGTATTTTAATGATTTTTATTTAATTGTGATTGAGTGAAAATTGGGGATAAAAGTTGTGGATTTAGTCATTTAGCTGTGATTTTTATTTGTTCATATATGATGCTATGATGATAGACATTTGGAATTGTGAATTGGCAATAGGCCATAGTTTTTATTGGAGAATTGTCATGCTTGAAAAAATTGGGTGCTGATGGATTATGTATATCTTTGTATGTATAAGTAGAGATAATCGTGCTAAATTTTATAGTTTTGTCTTGGTGAAGATGTTTGAAGGGCGTATTAAAGATTGTGCTAAATTAGAAATTTATTTAGGAAATGTAAGTTTGGAAATTTAGCCATGTTAAATTTTTCTTGTTATAATCGTGCTAAAGTTTCTTGTTATATATAAATTTATTCGTACATTAAATTTTAAAAAAAATTTGCCCCATATACCATTCATTCCCTGTCCCTGGATCTTCCCAATATATTTCTCAAGTCATATTGATTTTATTCTATTTTATTTTATGAGAAGACTATGCATACCGCTTCTTATCTGAAAAAAACAAACGACTGTCTACAATATAAGTACACAGTCATAAATGCATTCACACAATGCAAGATCTATCTATGCTGGACTTTTAGGATTAATTGCGAGCCCCGGAAAAGTTTCAGGGCAATTGGATGAAGCATGGTGCACCTCTTTGGAGTTGCAAAGTACACGAGTTACGAGGTAACATAAACTTCATTTTATTATCTTTGATAAATTTAGAATTGATTAGGGGTGTCCAAAAGTCTCGAACCGAACCGAACGGAACCCGAACCGAACCGAACCGAGCGGTTCTTCATAAGTTAAATACTCGAAGGGTACCCGAATCGAGAACCGATAAGTTTGGGTAGGGTCTAGACCAAGAGCCGAAGAATCGAATGAGACTTGAAACTAAATAATTTTTT
>CAIGRL010024703.1:0-11165 GCA_903798325.1 Fraxinus xanthoxyloides
TGTTTTTTTTTTTTTTTTTTTTTTTGTTTTTTTTTTTTATTTGTTTTTTTTTATTTTTTGTTTTTTTTTTTTTTTGAAGTAGTCAAGTTGGGTAGATGGGTTTATTTGGTTTTAATGGGTTAACACATAACCTAATCCACCTACACAATCAAAAATTGAACTTACTTAGAAACAATAAAAAAATTAACACAAATCGTTCAGGTTGGTTTGTTTTTGGCAGGTTCGATTGTGTTTTGCCCATCTCTAATGGCTTGTATTCAATGAATACAAAATTAGGGACTCCACCAATTATTATATATAAAAAATAAAATTAAAAATTAAGTTTGGTTCTGGCTCTTGATTCTATAACAAGAACTAAACCAAAATCATAACCAAATGATTCTTGGTTCAAATAATCAAAATCATAATTTTTTTTGTTACCTCGGTTCGATTTGGTTCTAATTTGGTTTGGTGAACATTTTGTCTACCTCCATTCCTTACAAATTTCTAAATAAAACAATTAATAAAATATCTGAACATTTTTTTTGAATAACTTCTAAATTAAACATGGTAGTTTATTATAATTGCGCATTTCATACGCTATGGTGTAACATGTTACATGTCATACCAAATATAGCTTTAATACAACATGCTTTCTATTTGGCAAGTAAATGAAACAAAAAGGTTGGCTCCACGTGAACTGCATTAATTCAAAAAATTAGTGAATCCTAATTAAAACATTTACCGTTCTAAACCAATTTAACTTTGGATTATATTTGGAAAGATGAAACTAATTCAAACTTTTTTTTGACTTCTTCTAAATTGATAACATTTCACCAGAGCTCACTCAACTTATAAGTTTTTCCATTTTAGTCCTTATTAAGGTATTTTTTTTTCTCGTGTTAATCCTCAACTTCTATGTTTTCAATTGGATACCTAACTTGCAATTTTCAGTTTCATCATTTTATCAGTTACCAAGGTCAAAACTCAAAAAAAGGATAAAACACAAATGCAAAATAGGGTTCTTATTATAGCCTATATTAGGGTCATGTTTATAAACAAGTTATAAATACTTAAATCACTATCCATTAATTCGTTGGGTTAATTTCACAAACGGTCAGTGAAGTTATCTAAAATTACGAAACGGTCACTGAAATTTAAAGCTTGCAGCAACGGTCACTTAAGTTTCAGGCCCTTTCAAAAACGGTCACTGAAATAACTTTTCGGGCTATTATGATTTTGATTAAAACTTAAGGACAAAAAATAAGTGAACATAGAAGCGTGATTACCCTTAATTGCAAATTCTCTTGCAATACGGGCCCAAACCCAAAGATTGATTCCACAATTCACGATTTGAAGTTTTGAACTCTTTGGGAGAAAACTGTACCATAGTCTTCCAATCTGTTGGTGCGTCGATTCGTTGGTTTGTCAAGTAGTGGTGCGAGGCTTCCGTGATAACAACGGCAGTTTCCCATCTGAATTCGAGTGTCATTGGCGTCGATCAATTCGGTGAGCTTTAACTGTGGTTTGTGGCATCTGCATTTAGATTGGTCTGTAGCGCTTGGTGCGGTGAACTTGATATGGGCAAAATGGACAGTGAGTGTGATATGGTGACAGCGGTGGTACGTTTTGGATTTGGACAGTAAGTTGAGAGTTCTATGGTGTCCGAGTTTGATATTTCGTTCGACAATAAGCAGAGATCAAGAACGATAGTGAGCGTGATATATTTTGGACAATAAGCAATTGGTTATGTATTTTTAAGCATTGGACAAACTGATTGGCTTGTTAACATTTGTTTATAGGTTTGTTTTTGTGTGGGTGACATCTTTGCAATACCACTGTCAACATGTCGGATGTGAAGGAACAAGATGAAGGTTGGGACTTCTTTTTTAATGTTTTTTGTCTGTATTGGTGTCATAAAGTAACTTTGGACAGATTTTAGGGCCACATTATTTTGGCCTTTTGTGTTGCAATGGCATAAAGTCTCACTAATTTGATTGTCATTTCACGTAGGTTGAAAATTAATTGGCTCTTTTTTTGCTTTCAAACGTTTGTGTAGTAAATTCATAATCTCTTATTGTGTAGGTTATTTGAACTGTGATTTGGATAAAGAAGACGTCACCTTCATTGATTCTAGTTATAACCTTCGTGAAAAGACGACATGCTCTTTCAGAAAAATGTTACCCAGAATATTGAACTCGATATGAGGAATGAGATAGTGTCGTTGGAAGCAGCAAATGAATCCGACAATTGTGAATATGCACCCTCAGATGACCTTTGAAGCATTCATTCTGATAGTGATGAAGAAGATGATTCATACCCAGAATTTAATGGTGAACTAGATATGGTGGATCCCGTGCTTGAGGTAGGGCTGAAGTTTAGGCCGAAAAATGACCTAAAAGTTGTGGTTAAAAACTTCAGCATTCATAATAGGTTTGAGGTGGTCTTCCCGTATAATGATAGATGCAGATAAGGAGGTAGTTGCAAAGAAAAAAAGTGTCCATGGCGTATTTGGGCTTCCCCGTTGGAGGAAAATTCATCGTGGTAGATTACATTGTTTAAATGGAATCATACGTGTAGTAGAGCATTGAAGAATATAAGTGTATCTGCTAGTTGGTTAGCCCGTAGATACATTGAGACCTTTATCATTGCGCCAAAGTGGGATGTGAAATTGTTTAGTGACACAAAGGCATGGCGGGCTAGGAGATATGCTAAGGAGTTGCTTAGAGGATCACTAGTAGGGCAATTTTGTTTGTTGGGTTCGTATGCAGCTGAGGTTAGGAGAACAAACTGAGGCTCAACTGTTATACTATCTTTAGTACACGTGATTCTTTTTCGTGGAAAACAATATTCAATAGAAAAACACAATTTCAAGTTTCTGGACTGTATTCTAGTAGCCAATTTGTGGTAGATTTACAAAGGAGGACATGCTCAAGTAGAAAGCGAGATCTTACTGGTGTGCCATGTCTACACGCAATAGTTGGCATCTGTGAGTGGGGTAAGGATCCTTTTTAGTTTGTGGATCAGAGTTACAAAGTTGCAACTTACTTAAAAGTTTATGATAATTGCATATACCATATAAATGGACCAAAAATGTGGCCTTCAAGTGGCTTTGACCCAGTTAAACCCTCGAATTGGGTAACCAAAAAAAGAGGTAGAAAGCAGACAAAGCGCCGAAGAGGGGTTGAGGAAGCTATATTGTCCAAAGAGAAGATGGAGAAGATTGATAGGAGAGGTGATAGCAAGAAGAGAATGAAATGTAGTATTTGCAGTCAAAAGGGGGACAATAAAAGATACCACTTGAACCATACTTCGCACGCAAGCTACACAATAAATGAGGTATATACTAAGTCATAGTCATATATGTACATCCTATGTTGAACCAACTCTTAGCGAAGTATGGATCAACTTGATGACGAAATGACGCCGTTTGAAGTCTACTATATATTTTTTTGTCAACCAACTCTATTTTTTGATGAAATGTGACGCTAGTTGAAGTCTATTATATGTTTTTTTTTTGTCAAGGAATTCTATTTTTTGGTAAAATGTGATGCCGGTCGAAGTCTATTATATGTTTTTTTGGTCAACGAACTCTATTTTTTGGTGAAATGTGGAAGATTGTGAATTTTTGTATGTTATGAAATGTACACAGTGGATTGTACACGTAACATAATTCTATTACTAATATTGCAGTCTCCATTGTACTCATTACCAGGAATTATTATCGGGCTTTGTACAAGGTTTGCTTCGCTATTTTCAATTTTTGCTTACCGATTAACTGTATTATTTTTCTTCAAGACCGTCTTTTTTTCGAGATTAAGATGCAAAAAAGGTTGAATCACATCAACTCACGATAGCTACACAAATTAATTATCAAACTTAATCGTACATCACTACAGTCGATACTGCAAAGAAATCCCTTTTTTATGGTGATTTTACAAAAAAAATTGGGTTTGGGCCCGACTTGAAAGGGAATTTGCAATTGAGGGTACTCAAGCTTCTATGTTCACTTCTTTCTGTCCTTCAATTTTAATCAACATCATAACAACCCGAAAAGTTAGTTTAGTGACCGTTTTTGAAAGGACCTGAAACTTAAGTAACCGTTGCTGGAAGTTTTAAAATTCAGTGACCGTTTCATAAATTTTAGGTAACTTCAGTGACCGTTTGTGAAATTAACCCTTAAGTCTTTCTGTCGATTTATAATTTAAACTGCTTAAAATACTTTTCAAACCATTTGAGTTTTATTATCAACAAAGATTCCATTGACCCTGTGGAATTGTCTAGTTTTGACCATAACTACAAATAAACTGTCAACCTGAAGCAAAAGTGCAAGTTCGAGTGATTAAAAATGAAAGAACTTGAAATCGAACAAACTGACACGGAACAAAATCTTCCCAAGTTATTTATCTGAGCTAAAATCAAGGGCAATTCTGTCAATACAACAAGCCCACGTCGCATATTATTGTCACGAAGTTACAACGTTAGACCCAAGAATGACAAGTGACAACAACAATTCAGAGAGAGAGAGACAACCCCTCTCTCTATATATAATTATATGTATGTATACCTCTCTCATAAAGTCCTCTCCGCCTCTCTCATCCACGCGTTAAAGCCGAAGATCATAGTACAGCTTTTTGGGAGAGGCAAAAAAATACAAAAGCACGGTCCTTTTTTGATAACAAAACAAAGCAACGGTTCTAAATTCGATAGAAACACATCGCCATTTACGCTGGTGGTTTCTCTTTACTTTCCCATTTTTTCCGCACTTTTTTCTTGACCTTTTAGGACCTATTGAAAATGTCAAACGGTGGCACCACCAATTCCGGCACCAGCGGTAGCCCCATACACGGCGCCCCCACCAGCACTCACCGGCGCCGTGTCCCTGACTCAACCAACGACGTCGAGAAATCATTAGACCATGTACAGATTTCTTTCGATAATTCTCCAGAGGATGATGATTCAGAAACGTCGAAGGACGATAATGTCAGTGGGTATCAATATAACAGTGGTGGCTGCCACCATCACCACCACCCGGAGATCCGATATTTGTTAGTGCGTAAAAGGGTGCCGGAGAATTGGGTTTTGGGCATAGAGGAATCTATATTAAGTGCTTATTCGATCTTGCACTCTTTGAGACCAAGAAAAAATATGGTTCGGGTAATTTTGGGGCTGCTGTTGATGCTTGTGGTGGTTTCGACATTACTGAAGTTTTCTTTTACCGCTGGCATCGGTGGTTATCGGGAGGTTAATGGGATTTTGATTGTTCAGAATTTTAACAATGATTGGTCTAATGCTCAGAGAGTTATGTTTGATTCCGACACATCTTCCGGCAGCGATGTTATGCACAAACGGAAAATGAAGGAAATTTCGGTAAGTTCATTAAATCTTTCTCCTGTTTTATTAATTAAAAACTTAAATCTTAAACTTGGTTTTAATATGATTTTAGTTTAAGATCGACAGATTTCAGAATTCAAAGCATGTGGTGCATTAATGAAGACTGAATTTTATTTATTTTTCTTGTATTTCTGCTATTTTTTCAAGATGCCCCTGAATATTTGTTGAGATTTCTTTTTTATTAAATCATTAATTTTTCCAAAACTTTCTTCTTTTTCACAATAACTAATGAAGGAATGTGTTTGTTGGGAACTTTGTTGTGTGCGTTGGATTTTACATTTATTAATTAATATAAAATGTTTGGCAGATTTTTCTGTTCCTTTTTTGACTTGTATGAAACAATTAGTGGGGGCGGTTTCGCCAGTGCGCTTTTGACCCAATCACGCAATTACTTTCCAGGCGGCTAATGATTAATTGACCGTTATGCATTTCTATTTTTCTTTCTTTTATTTTTTTTCCGAGACATGCTACATGTACATAATTTTTTGGTAGATAGGGGTGTCCATTATCTACACCAAGAAGTATTATTTTTTCCCTATGTTCTGTCTTTAAGTTGTATATTGCTATTCGAAGTGAGGACGGGGATTTTGGATAATTTATCGATTTGATTCAGTTTTCTTTCGTTTAACAGAAGGGTTTTATGTTGAACAGGTCCCAAACATATGGATGAAACCAAATAGTGATGACTATTACCAATGCATTTCTCGACCTAGGAATCGCACAAGTATATTAAGATTTGATGTCCTGAATTTTATGACTCCTCCAGTACAGATCGTTTTTGTTTGATCAATGAATGTTATTTTTTCAGGAACTGCGTCAGTGACAAATGGTTATATTATAGTTCACGCCAATGGAGGATTGAATCAAATGAGAACAGGAGTACGTTTAACGCTATACCATCATAAAAGCTTTCAACTAATTTTCTGGTTTTGACTTTTAATCCTTTGTTGACTATTTGCATTTAATTCAACTTCAGATATGCGATATGGCTGCCGTAGCGAAAATTATGAACGCCACTCTTGTGCTTCCTTCACTTGATCACGAGTCCTTTTGGACAGATCCTAGGTAATTCTTCAGTCATGCTTTGCGGACAATATATATTGTTTTATCTAGGTTTCTCCTAAGCTTATGTTTTATGCACAGCGATTTTAAAGATATATTTAACTGGAGGCACTTCATTGACGTTTTAAAAGACGATATTGAGATAGTTGAATCCTTGCCACCACAATATGCTGCATTAAATCCCCTGGTCAAGGCACCAGTCTCTTGGTCGAAGGTCAGAAAATTATGAGAGGGTTCATATCTAGTTAGTTTCATTAGTTATTTGGGTGTTTTGTGAATTTCGCCTAATTATGGATGCCTTGTCTTGTTCACAGGCTAGTTACTATAGAGGCGAAATCCTTCCTTTGCTGAAGAAGCATAAGGTGATCATGTTTACACATACGGATTCACGACTTGCTAATAATGGCCTTGTGTCATCTATTCAGAAGCTCAGGTGTCGTACAAATTATGTGGCTCTCCGGTTTACACCAGAGATTGAGGAGCTCGGAAAGAAATTGGTAGATAGGCTTAGGATTGATGGTAAACCATATATTGCTCTCCATTTGAGGTAATAATTATCATTTCTAATTGGATCATTAAGTTGGTGTAGCTATTTTTATCAAGTGACTTAGCAATTGCTATTTAATGTAGATACGAGAAAGATATGCTTGCATTCACTGGCTGCAGCCACAATTTAACCGCAGAAGAGGCCGAAGAACTACGGGTCATGAGATTTGAAACCAAGCATTGGAAAGAGAAAGAGATCAACAGCAAAGAAAGGAGATTACAGGGTGGCTGCCCAATGTCTCCTCGGGAGGCTGCACTACTTCTCAAGGCCATGGGATATCCCTCCTCAACTAGAATATACATAGTTGCTGGGGAAATTTATGGTAACAATAGTATGGATGCCTTCCGATCGGAGTACCCAAATGTTTTCTCTCATTCGAACCTTGCGACCGAAGAAGAGATGGAGCCATTCAGGCTTTATCAGAACCGCCTCGCGGCCTTAGATCACATTGTAGCCGTAGAAAGTGATGTCTTTGTTTACACATACGACGGCAATATGGCAAAGGCTGTGCAGGGGCATAGGAGGTTTGAAGGATTTAGAAAGACAATAAATCCCGACAGGTTTATTATAGTTCCTTCAGTACTAGTTACTCTCAAGGGGATCTCTTGGATAAAAGTAAATTCATTCTAATCTTTCTATTTTTCAGGCTCAATTTTGTTCAACTGATAGATTTGTTTGATGAGGGAGCAATCTCTTGGGAGGACTTCGCTTCAGAAGTCAAGAGCTTACACTCGAACAAACTTGGAACACCGTACCTTCGACAAGCAGGCGAATCACCAAGACTCGAAGAGAACTTTTACGCAAACCCTTTTCCTGGATGTGTTTGTGATAAATCCGAGCAGCAAAGAAGGCGTCGGCACCTCACTCATAAGCCTAATTTGAGAGTTGCTTCACAAAGATAAGACTTTTGTTTTCAAGTCATTGTCGACTTGTCTCAACTGTGAAGTATACGGCATAGTTCATGTTGATTCTGATGAATCCAGATTTTCATCCATCGAGATACTATCAGAAACAGGATCACAGACGCGCGCAGCGGATGACCTGTGACTATATATATTGAAATCACAGGTTTGATGTGTGATCGATTAAGATATTTTATCATGGAGTACAGGAGGAAAGCAATTTTGCTACGTTGATAATACAGGGAGATTGCAAATACGCAGCATAGATGCATTCTTGCTTTCTGATACTGGAGTACAGGATTTTGTAGTTGTTCATTTTTATTTTCTTCACTAGCATTGTAGAAAATAGGGGAGTATAGATTTTTATTTTATTTATTCGTTCTTATTTTCCCCTGCTGGATTATAATATCGCTGAACAGGCTTTATGCAGAAGATATCTAATGAAAATAATCACGAAAAAAAAAGATTTAAAGGAAAGATTTTTCTTGTAATACATCTATGTGTGAATTGGTTGGTTATTTTTCTTCAATTGTTTGTCCCATGTGTATAAGGGTTAGGGGCACGGGTTGAAGGTGACACTAAAGTGCAAGTGAACGTGCCAGAGTCGTTTAGAAGAGGGGATTGAAGGTCAAGTGTAAGCCTGTCTCTTCTTTAAAAGACTGAGTTTTCCTTCAATTCTAGTTTTATAGGATCCAGGACATATCAAAATGTCAAACACAATACTAGTAATATAAGAGGAAAATAAGGCAAGTGGAAATGCAAATTCTTAACAACAAAGATGAAATGCTGCGAATTCTTATAAATCTTCCTCGATATCTCACATTTAAAAAATCCTTCATTGACCGAAAATGTAGGCACTATAATTATTTAATTATTTCAACACCTACTGAATTTTGTACAATGACACTGTCACGTTTTACTTATTGTACTTTGACTTATACTCCATTATTCACTGAATTTTATGAAGTTGCACTATATCACTCACCGACTAACTTCCGACTATAACCATTGCTTACGTGGATGATGAATTTCACATTTGGCTGGTTAAAATATGTCTAACTCGAAAATTATATGCCACGTCATTAAATCCCAAACATGGCTAAGTGAATATTCCAATGAATAATTCTAGTTGTACAAGAAGAGATATATAACACTCATAAAGATACCAATAATTCTATTTGTACAAAAGAGGATGGCAAAGTGATTGACAAAATGTCTTATGGTAGCCCCCTATTGGGAGGAACCAATAGGGGGCCGTCATGTGGCATTGCAAGGAAGGGATACATAATTCCAATTGAAATCATGAGATGAAACCCTCATTTCAAACACAACTTACATTTCTTGTAGAAATCACTACAGCTTCAAAATCTGAAATTCCCAAAATGGCTGTCATCCCTAACCCCAAAATTGAATTTGATCCACAATCGACGAACCAGGAAGCGTGATTATTGGTGGTGCAAGTATCGTTGCCAAAAGGCACAAAATTATGGTGTCCAATTTCATCTGAATTTGTGATAGCTTATTATGATTCTGTGCTGGTTTGATGTTGACTACAGAAAGTTTTATGCTGTATCAGGTGTTATATATTGTGGTGTATCAGATGTTATATTTAGTGAACTAGGGAACACCAAAGCAGATGCAGATCATTGGGAAATCTACAGCTATCAGTACCCCCTTTTCGTCCTTGCTTATGATCTAATTTGAAGTTCAATTCTTCTCAAGAACAAATCCAAATTCGAGTCACGTAGTTCTGAGTGTTAAGGCATGGCTGTAGGTTCATTGGTCAAAGAATTGATAAAACATCATATTGACTCACAATTTCTCTAGTTTACACTTGTATTTCACCCAATTACCGCAAATCAATGAATTGCCCTCCACTTGACTTTGTGCTGGTTCGATGAAGTGTCTTGGTATACTAATATTGCTGGGGAGACCTGTTTGTGGTGTAATACAATCCATTTGAATGGCACATGTTCCATTTGCTATCAATCTTATTTTGTGGGCAAAGACAAAGATATTACTACCAATTAAAACATGGGATAGCTAACTTGTGACTGATTGTTTGTTGATCGATAAAATTCACAGAGAGAAATGAACAGACTAAAATACCACATTAATTATAAACGAAAATCTTAATCCTCAATACATCTTGGAGCAAATATTGCAATCAGACTTACAACAAAGGGATTAAATTCCCTTCCAACTAATAGGAAAAAAAAAGGTTATAAATCAGCAAAACCATCATAAGTTTTTGAATTTACAGCAATGAGCCTCAGTGCAACAAATGCTGCTGCGACAGACATGCAACCAAAGAATAATTAGAATCCTTTTCAAATGCTAGAAGAGATGGTCGAATACTTTGAGCACGGAAAGATTCAATGCATATCTAAGCAATGAGTTCTCAGCCGATTCTTTAACCTTCTTCACCCTCATTTTACCATCCTCAAACTTAATTTTCATGTAAGTACACCCAGTCCTCGCATTATCATCGAATTTCACCGCCCTTGTCTGCACCTTCTCCTTATTCATCATCAACACCATTTACTCACCGAATTCATCACTCCCAACTTTACCCATAAACGCAGCCGTCCGCCCCTCCCACTGAGCCTCACGTGGGAAATGGCCACATTCGAAGGTGGCCCACCAGGTGCCCGCACAAACTTAGGCGGATTCCATTGTAGCATTTTCCAGTGGGAGTATGTATCAGGATGCAATTGCTCTTTAAGGGATAGAATCTCACATCGAATAAAGATGAAAACATTGATCAATTTATAAGAGTTTGTGCTACTTCTCTTAATAAGGTTGACTTTTTAAGATAGAACATCAAATCTTAACGTGATATTAGATCTCGTTAAGTTCCAAAGAGTTTGTGCTACTTCTCTTAATAAAGTTGACTTTTTAAGATAAAATCTCAAATCTTAACGTGATATCAGATCCCGTTAAGTTCCAATGAGTAACTCGATCCGATTAAGACTCAAAAAAATTGAGCACACGAATTTCAAGATTGGTCTGCTCAAATGAGCCCCATCTTACGGGGGCATGTTAAGAGATAAAATTTCACATCGAATATAAATGAAAATATAAACCAATTTGTAAGAGTTTGTGTTACTCCTCTTAATGGTTCACCTTTTAAAATAAAACCTCGAATGTTGAGCCGTTCTTCACTACAAGGGGTTGTTTCATAGGCCCCTGCCAGATTTAGATGTAGAATAGTTGTTTCAATTTTTCGATGCCGAATTTTTAATTTATAAGTTGATACAGAATATCTTAAACACGATATT